>OZ024924.1:21618105-21715605 GCA_964017225.1 Netelia inedita
TGAAGGAGAGGATAAACGAGGCAGAGGGAAAAACAAAGGAGGGACGGGGGGAACAAAGACAGCAAAAAAACGAGGAGGGGCAAGAAAGAGGGAGGAAAAAATAGAGAAAGGAGGGTGGAGAAGAAAGAGAGGTGAGGAAAAGGAGGAGAAGGAAAGAACAGGAGAAAAGGGAGAAAAGGATTGGAAAATAGCATTCTGGAATGTAGCAGGGCTGACGAATAAAGACGAGGAATTCTGGAAAGCAATAGAGGAGTGGAATATAGTAACATTAATGGAGACGTGGGTGGAAGAAAGAGGGTGGGAGAGAATAAGAAGGAAGTTACCAAAAGGATACACATGGGAGAAACAATGGGCGAGAAAGAAAAACAAAAGAGGAAGAGCCATGGGAGGGATGATAATGGGAGTAAGGGAAGGGATAGAAATGAAAGAAGCAGAGAAAGTAGGAGAGGAAGAAGGGATAATGACGAAAAGAATAGAAGTAGGAAGAGAAATATGGGAGGTAATCGGAATTTATGTAAACGGGGATATAGACAAAAAAATAGAAAGAATGAGAGAATGGACGGAGAAGCAAAACAAGGAGGAAAGGATAATAATAGTTGGAGACTTTAACGCAAGGACAGAAACAAAAGGAGGAAGAATAAATGGAACGGGAGAGGACGAAGAGGAGGAGAGGAAGTCAAAAGATAAGAAGATAAATAGAGAAGGGGCAAAATTGGTAAGAATGATAGAAGAAGTTGGATGGGAGATTTTTAATGGAAATATAGAGGGGGATAGGCAAGGAGAGTACACGTTCACAGGAGGGGTCGGGGAAACTGTGATAGATTATATAATAGGAGACGAAAGAACGAGGGAGGGGATAAAGGACGTCGTAATAGGGGACAGGATAGAGTCGGACCACCACCCGCTAGTAGTGACGATGAGAAGAGGAAAAGTGAAGAGGAAAAAAGAAAAGAGAAGAGAAAGAAAACCAGGGAGCGGGCAATGGACGGACAAGATGGAAGAGGAATACAAGAGAAGACTGCAGGAAAGGAGGGAAGAGGTATATGGAAGGACATTGCAAGAGGTAGAAGAAAGGATAAAAGAAGCAATAAAGAGAGGAGAAAAGTGTGTAGGAGAAGAAAAAAAACAAAAAAGAACAGGGCGGTGGGACGAGGAAGAGGGGAAAAAGAAAAAAGCCGAAGTAAGGCGAGAATTGAGAAGATGGAGAACGGGGAAGGAAACGAAAGAGAGATACAAGGAAGAAAAAAGACAGTATAACGTGTGGTGCGAAAAGAAAAAAGAGGAAGAAAGAGAAAGAATAATAAAGGAGATAGCGGAAGCAAGGATGGAAAACAAGGTATGGGAAATAGTAAATAGGGGGAGGAAAAATAGGAAGAGGATAAATGACAAGATCAGAAAAGAAGAATGGAAAGAACATTTTATGAGGCTGCTAGGAGGAGTAGAAGGAAGAATACGGACGGGGACGGAAACAAAGAGAAAGGAAGATAACGAAGAGGAAATAACCAAGGAGGAAGTGAGAGAAACGATCAAAAAACTGAGGGAGGTAAAGGCAACAGGAAGCGATGGAATTCCGAACGAAGCGTGGAAATATGGAGGGGAAACAGCAGTGGAGATGGCATGGGAGGTATGTAGGAGAGTATGGAAAGGGGAAGGGTGGCCAGAGGGCTGGAAGGAGGGGATAATAAGTCCAATCTTGAAAAAAGGAGAAGGGACGAAGGTAGAGGACTACAGAGGAGTGACATTAATGCCAACACTATACAAGATCTATGCGATGATATTAGGGATGAGATTGGAAGAGGAGGTAGAAAGGAAACGAATGATACCGGCAAACCAGACGGGATTCAGAAGGGGGCTAGGGACAATAGACAACATATACGTACTAAATTACATAATAGGAAAGAGAATTAGGAGAAGGAAAGGGAAATTAGTGGCAACATTCATAGACCTAAAAGCAGCGTTCGATAGGGTAGATAGGAACGTACTGTGGGAGGCACTGAAGGAAAGAGGAGTGAGAGAGGGCTTAAGAACACGGATAGAGGAGATATACAGGGAAACCATAAGTAAAGTAAGCGTGGTAGAGGGGGAGGATGAAAGATTTTGGACGGCAAAGGGGGTGAGGCAAGGATGCCCGCTGAGCCCGGCGCTTTTCAACTTAATGACGGCGGATATGGAGGAAAGGATGCAGAGAGGCGGGTGGGGAGGAGTGAAAATAGCAGGGGAGAGAATATGCACACTCGCGTATGCAGATGACGTGGTGATAATGGCGGAGGACGAAGAGAGGATGAAAAATATGATAAGGAGAATGGAGAAGTACATAGAGGAAAAAAAGCTAGAAGTAAACGTAGGGAAAACGAAGGTGATAAGATTCAGGAAAGGGGGCGGGAGGCAGAAAAAAGAGGAATGGAAATGGAGAGGAGAAAGACTGGAGGAAGTGAAGGAATTTAAGTACCTCGGATACGTGTTTAAAAAGAATGGCGAACAGGAGGCACAAATAAAGGACAGGGTCAGAAAGGCAGGAGCAGTGATGAAGCAAGTATGGGGAATAGGGAAGAGGAAGTTCGAAAAGAAATGGGAGAGGAGGGTATGGTTGTTCGACACGCTAGTATGGACGGTATTGGGATACGGAGCGGAAATATGGGGATGGGAAGAAAGGAAAGAAATAGAAAGAATACACTATAGATACCTGAGATGGACGATAGGAGCTGATTGGAGAACACCAGGATACATGATAAGAGAGGAGACAAAGAGAGAGAAAATTAAAACGAGAGCGGGGAGAAGAGCGTGGAGGTATGAGGAAAAACTAGCAGCAGGGAAAGGAAGTGAACTAGCGAGGCTATGCCTGAAAGATATGAAGGAAAGGGAAATAAGAGAGGAGGAAGAAGGAATAACGAAATGGGAGAAGGGGAGAAAAGAGATGAAAAAACAAGGGGTACGAGAGGAAGGGGGAGAGAGACGAGACACATATGAAGAGGTGGAAAGAAAAGACAAAGAAGAACAGGAACAGGAAAGGTGGGAGAAAATAATGAGTTCGAAGTATAATAAATGGTATAGAGAAATAGTAACGGAGAAACTACCGGCATACCTAACAGCAGGATGGCAGGAGGAAAGGTATAGGAGGATCGGGAGATATAGATTGGGGAACGAAATGAGGGGAGGACACTATTGGGGGACGGATGAGGAGAAAAGATGCAGAATATGCGGGGAAGAGGAGGAAACATGGGACCACGTGCTAGATAGATGCGGAGGAGAGAAGGAAGACCAGAGAGGGATAGGAGAACGGATAAAAGAAATACTGGACGAGAGAGGAGGAGGAGAGAACTGGATGAAAGGGAGGGAAGGGAAAATACGAGGAAAGAAAGAGAAAGAGGGAGGGGAGGGATACAGCAAGAAGGTATGAAAGAAAGAAGGAATGGAGAGAATGAAGCGGAAACGGAAGTCAAAGGAAGAAGGGAGAGGAGGAAATAAGGAACAATAAGAGCAATAATAATAATAGATGCAGGCAAGGCGAAGCGGTGAAAGCGAGCGGAAAAGAAAAATAAGAAAACAGAAATAAATAGAGAGTGAATGAAATGAGGAAAAGGGCAAAACAAAGAAACGTAAAAGCACACAAACAAAGAAAAGAAAGAAGAGCGAATCGGAGCGAAAAGACAGAACGGAAAAATAGAAAATAGGAAGTAGAATTAAGTAAGTTAGGATAAGAGAAGCATGTAAGTAGAACATAAGAATAGCATAAGGAAATGTAGGAGAAATGTAAGCAGGAAATGTAAAGAATAAGGAGCAAAAACTGTAAAAAAAAAAAAAAAAATGTAAAAGAAGAGGAAATGGAAGACCTTGCAAGACCTTGCAAGAAGACCTGGGGAGACAATAAACACATACATACATACATATACAGAAATAAATGGGATCGTGAGATCCGGTGATTTTGAATGCTGAGATCTGTATACTCGGCTCGTAAATATAATAACGGAGATAGTTTTAATAACGAAAAGAAGACAGGAGGCAGTACACCAATCACCGGCGTTCCTGCAAAATGTGTTGGATGCATAGATGAATATCTATAGAACTCACACAACCGTGCGAGTTACGCAGCGATACTCGGGTGTGCACCTCAGTAACTAGAGGCGCTGGGTGTCGTTCTATCTCTCTCTTTCTCTTTGCTTAATTCCCCAGTCCGAGCCGGCATACACCACGTGCGGTTGTTTTGTTTACGTTCGTGCGGTTTTCTACGAGGAAGTAAGAATGCCGGTAAGAAATGTGTGTGTGTACAGTGGGTGTTCAGTGTCGAAAGGGAAGTATGGAAATATATCGTTTCATCGATTTCCACGAGAGGAGAAGATGTAAGTCGTCTTTATGTGCATTTTGCAACATTGTACGCGATGCTCGTAAACGTGGCCATGTCTTATTTTCTATCAGAAAAAAATTGTGTATTTGCATTTTGGTGTGGCCTGGACTTTATTCAGTGGTTATTTTGTTTAATCCTTTAACAGTCAACGGCTATGGATCACTCGATCCCGAAACCCTTCCTTAGCACAGTTGACACCGAAGCAATTGAATGATGTCAGGATTTGTGGCAATCACTTTTCCGAGAATGACAAAATTGCGTATGGTGTGAAAGGTAGACTTCGAATAAAGCATGGTGCACTACCTATCGATGCAGGTATCGCGATAGTAAATGAAAAAATTAATCAGGGAAATATCCTCGGGACTGACGAATCCGTACCGAACAATATCGCGACCGCGAATCTCATCCGCCGACCATTGCACGCGAAACGGCCTAACCACATGAAATTAAAAGGCAAATGCTGTACCCCTGTGGAACGAAAGCTGCGACGATTATTGATCACTTTGCGTAGTAAAATAAAAAATCAAAATCAAAAGATTCAGCGATTACAGGCAGCCTTGAATAAAGTTACCCAAACCGCCGCGTTTATTAAATCATTCGAGTCCTTAACCGAAAGACAGCGCAATTTTTTCAAAATGCAAGTGAATCACGTAAAGAAACTTCCATGGACGAAAGATGAGAAGCAATTTGCTTTATCTTTGTTCTATAAATCGCCGAATGCGTACTCTCATTTAAAAGAAAATTACACTTTTGCATTGCCGTGTGTTCAAGTGATTCGAACGTGGGTGAATAACCTTCACCTGTCGCCCGGAATCAGTCCCGGGATTTTCGCAAAATTAGCAACGAAAGCTAAAGCGATGACCGGATTCGAAGCAGAGTGCGTTTTAATGTGGGACGAGATGTCGATCAAGCGGCTTCTCGAATATAATTCGAAAGATGATTTGGTCGAAGGTTTCCAAGACCTCGGCGAACTCGGTAGAAGTAAAGAAATCGCGAATTACGCGTTGGTTTTTATGATTCGCGGGCTTAAATTTTCATGGAAGCAGCCGCTCTCGTATGTCGTATCACATGGAAACGTGCGCAACATTGATTTAAAATCCCTTCTGGAAATGGTTTTAAATTCTCTTTTGTCAATCGGTTTCAATGTTCGCTACATGGTATGCGACCAGGGATCAAATAATCGTACGGCGATAGCATCCATGGGGGTGAGTGAAAACAAGCCGTATATTGAACGCGCCGGGCATAAAATTTTTTTCGGGTACGATGTACCACACTTAATAAAAAGCGTCCGGAACAATTTGCTCGCGAGAGATTTCGTAATTAATAATGATCGCGTTTCGTGGCAAGTAATTCGCGAACTTCGTAACCGCGAACGTCATCGAATGTGTAAAGCCGCGCCAAAGCTGTCAGACATGCATGTCGAACCGAATGCATTTCAAAAAATGAAGGTAAGCCTCGCGACCCAAGTTTTCAGCCGTTCGGTTTCGGCCGCGATTAATGTTGGTAAAATCACGGGCGAACTGCAGCATTCGAACTGCATTGCCACCGCGAATTTCATTCAAAGAGTTAACGATTTGTTCGATTGTTTAAATAGCCGGTGTTGTACCGATCCGAATCCGTTGAGACGCGCTTTATCGAGTGCGCAGCCACAAGTAGAAAATTTTCTGCATACGTCCCTCCAGTGGCTCGAAAAATGGAACGTTTCAATCGGAAAGAACCCACCGTGTTTTGAGGGTTTCCGATTGACCATTAAGAGCGTGCTTGGATTGTGGGACGATATGAGGAACCGCGGGGATCTTTATTTAATCTCTTCCAGATTAAATCAAGATCCGATAGAAAATCTTTTCGCCGTTATCCGAAATCGCGCCGGTCATAACGATAACCCATCGTCAATGTGCTTTCGTCGGAATCTTCAGTATGCGATGACGGCACATCTGATGAAACCACCGGCAGCAACGAACTGCGAATCCGATGATTCGATCGCATTGCTCGCTATCGAGATGGACGAGCAGTTCGAAATAGCTCGAATCCGAGAAACATCCGACGCTTCTCGAGATATCGAAGATTCAGAATAGAACAGAAGTCGACGTGCTTAACAAACCGGATGAGACGAGAAAAATTTATAACATCGATAGTCAACTCCCAACAATAAATCTTCTTGAAGAATGCTCGATGAAGTACGTTGCAGGGTACCTCATCTATAAGTCAAAAATTAAATTCAACTGCCAATGTTGCGATGGCTTGTTAACGAGGGGTCATCAATATTTTGAAGAAACAAATGATCTCCTCATTTTTTGGAAAGCGTATAAAAATCTCGCGAATGACGAGCTCGGCTCTTTGCAAATCCCATCCGATCAATTTCTTAACGTAGTGATAACAGCGTACAAAATCTTTAATTCAGTATTTCACGAAGTTTGCCACGTGAATAACGTATCAAAGCACCTCGAAACCGGCATCAGCAATGCTGTGTTTCAAAAACACGCCGACTTCTGGCCTATTGCCGGAGACTGCGCACTTCACCGAGAATATATTTTGAAATTTTTCGTCCGGGTACATTTGTTTGCTTATTTAAAATGGAAGTCCCGAGATATTCGCGACGCAGTGAATCGCAAGCATTCGTTAAAGGGTACCGCGACCCAACCAAATCGGAAATTATTAAAAATCACCCATCAATAAGTGGTGCACCATAAAAAAAAGCGCGCATGCATTCACACACACGTAATAGACAGGGTTTGGAGTCCGAACATACTGTGGAAGTGACGCACCACGGGGTCCCTGATTTTACGTGTGACGTGCATGCATGTGCGAATATGCTATTAATGTGATTTTTCTTTAATATTATTAAATATTAGTAAAATATTGAAGAGGATAATGTTTCAATAATTGATCGTCTTTTTTATAACAGATTGTATATAAATGGTTTTAATTCAAACTAATATCTACTATAATTTAAATTACTTATTGCTTTTCAAGTGTATATACTGCAGATAATATAAACAATTTAGTGCATGCAGTTACTAATTCATCCATGATCAGTTAACGAAACATTTATCCTCAATTTTGCATGCTTATCAGGCATTTACATCTGCTTCTTTAATTTCGCTATAACCCTATTTCCAACCCTCCTGCTCCCCACGCATCCTTCCCCTCCCGATGGAAGACGTCCACCACCTTCGCGTGGTTTCCATTGAGTAATTTTAGCTCACGCACTTTTTTTAAATTGCTGTCTCTGTAGCACGATATTATAATTTTATTGCAAGGCGTGAACTAAAATTAGCTAAGAGTGGGCACGAATACATAAATAAAAACTCCTGGCTTGAATCTTAATTTGTTTTTTATTGATATTTATGTCAAATAAAATTCCTCTATATGTAAGTAATGAAAACACAATAAAAAAAAAATAATAAAATCAACAATTATTCGATGGAGATTCGATCGACCGACTCTAGAAATTGCGAAGTTAGAGACAGCAGAGAGCAGTGTTCACGGCTTCGTGACTCCGCCCACGGGGCGTCTGCAACCTCGAGTGACGTCACACACGTCGACCGCCGCGACGCCAAGCGGCAGTTTCGGGCAGCAAAAACTTTGCTTCAATCGGGCTATAAGCATATTCCTTCTATAGTCGTCTGAATTCGTTGGTATCGCGTAGTTCCTCCGTGAGCGTGCCACTCGCAGCGCCGCGTACTCCGTTCTCGTTTGGCAAGTCGCCGGTCTCGTGCTTCGATACCCGGTGTTCAACTGTCACCCGTTCTAAGATGGCGATGACTGTGCGGAATGTGTTCGCCGAGTGATACGGGTGCGACTGTGTGTTTGCCGAATGTTAACGGGTGAGACTGTGTTTTTTCGCCGAGTGTTAACGGCCAATTCTGTGTTCGGTCACTCCGTGTATGCAACGTGCAGTTTTCTGCTGATCCTCCGTTTGTTGCAACGCGGAGTGTTCGGCTGATCCTTCGTTTCTCCGTTGATTAATGCTGCTTCCTTTTACGCAGGTGGGGATCTGCTCGACGTCGCCGCTGTTTTCCTTCGTACCGGCGTGGCACTTGGGGATTTTCGCCGATCGTTGTAAGTGTTGAGTCTCTTGCCGAGACTTCCCGTTTCGTTGTCGATCCGTCTCTTATCTATCCTTCCTTATCGAGATCTCCAGCCTGTCCTCTGATCGGCGCAACTTAACCCTCGCTTCTCAGTGTCCGGTTTTGCCTTTCGAGTATCTGCCTAAGCTCTTTCTAAGTTGTGATAGATGCGAGAAGGTACTTCGATGCTTTCTCATTTTCCTAGACCCTCTTTATACCCTTGGACTTCGTGTTTCTCATGTGAGAATGTTTTTCCTGTGTTCGTCCCTCTGTGTGCTTTGACGAAAACTACCCTTGGCTAACTGTTATTATTATGTTTTCAGGTCTTGTGCCGGAGGACAGCCGTTTTACCCGTTTCAATACAGCACGACTGGACTGCATATCAATGTATACTATAATAATAATAATACATATAATTATTTTATGAACGACAACCGACAGTTTTTATTTGAAGATACCTGAGTATAGTATCACGAATGTAATACATTAATGATATATTGTGGTATCTTTAAATAAAAATTGCCGATCGTCGTTTATAACATAATTAAGAAATATCCATTTCATTTAAAAACAAATACAATGAACGTAGCTGTTGGAAATTCGAAAAAAATCATCTCATTATTTGTCCATTATTAGACCGATCTAAAAAACTGTTAAACGAAGAACAGTCTTATACAAAAAAATTGTAAAGAGAATCGCTCAGTGAAAATCGGTCACGGAAAAAGAAAAAAAATGTTCACGGAAAAACGAGAATGACAAACATTTTTTACAAAATTGTAAACTTACCGAATAAAATAAGTCCGTTTCCGTGTAAGTCTTTTCTGTTTGTTTCGGCTATTTCCCATGGAAATCCTCTCTCGTTACTGTCACACACACATCACATGACTTTCACTGATATTCCCTGGTTCACTAAACACACCGCGACTCAATAAATAAAAGAAAACTCGTTATAACTCGCGACGAATTAAAAATAATACACGTCGCGAACTACCGTAATACATTCGCGTGCCCGGCGAGCTGAGCGACTAACATACGTCACGCGGCTCTAGGGCGACAGTCGAGAGCGTCCAATGTTTACATTTTTAAAGTCCCTTGTTCTCGACGTGTTAGATCGCGTCGTGGATACGTCTCTCATAGTAATGCCGGCTGTACACTCTCGTCGAGGGACGGCGAGGCTGGACGAGTGCGAGAGTGTACAGGGTACACTAGGGTGGTCCAAAAAATTTTTTAAATTATTTTTCATTTGCCCACCCCGTGAATTTGTTACGTGTATTCATAGTAATAACATAGTAAAATTTCAGCGAGCTAGCTCAAGTAGAAAGGGGTGCTCAATCGAGTGTTGTTTTTGAATTTTTTATGTAAAATGCTTAATTTTACTTTTTGTTACAGGACAGTTTCCTGTTTTAAACTAGTAAATATATATTGAAATAAACTATTGAAGAGTTTTATAGACCAATTTAAACAGTTTTGATACTTACTTAGTAGACTGTGAAGTAAATCAATGTAATAATCAATGTAATGTGTTCACCTACTCGAAAAAAAGACGAAATTTTTCTACTTGGGATTCGAGATGTTGAGCCATTGATGAGGCTTAACCAACTCCCCATTCTTCGGCAAGTTTTACTCCGTTATCACCCCATATTAAATGAATCCAAAAATGTGAAAGATTCCGCGCATGTACTTATTCAAGAACTTATAGCAGTATGGAGCAAATTTAGTATTCCGACCAGACAACAAAATCACTGCATTGAAAAACTGATTAAGTTTCATAAGAACTGGCTGCTTTTGAAGAAGAATAGAGGAAGAAATTCTGAAGCACAAAGAAAAAGAGAGTATTTGTTTACAAAAGAACTAGACAAACTTTTTGATATTGTCCATGCAAGCGCTATGAATTTGATAAAAATTGCGGAAGACAGAGCGTTTCTCATCGATCAACGAGGAGAACGTAAGATGATTATGACCTCAATCGACAAAAAACTAGAAAAGGTCAAAGAACGTTTTCTAAAACGGAAACAAAGATTTGAAGAATTAAGAGAAATGGCTGCTAAAAGTAATGCTTCATCTTCGGTGGTGTCGAATCAAGCTTCAGTAGCACTTCTAGCAATGCTAGCATATTAGAGGATAAGTCCAAAGATGAGTTTGTAGTGGATGTACCAAAAAAAATCAAGAATGCTTCTAGTTCCTGTGGCGTTGAGCCGTCTACTAGTGGTATATTTACAAAACACGTTACCAGTGCGCTTGACCGTAACAAGATCACCGATCGAGCAGCAATGCGACTGATTATTCCATTGTCTGCTGCCCTCGGTTGCAATCCTGCTTCACTCCCAATGTCTCGCAGCAGTATTCGACGCGCAAGAAAAAAAGCGAGAACCGAATACAACTCCAATATTAAAGAAAAATTTGATGTTGATTCTCCATTAGTAATGCATTGGGACGGCAAACTAATGCTCGATATAACTGGCAATAAGAAAGTAGAGCGCCTTCCGATTCTTGTATCTGGCAATGGTTGTGAAAAACTATTAGGAGTACCTAAACTTACTGCAGGAACGGGGGAGCAAATATCTGATACTATTGATTGATATAAATTTTGATACTACTGCTTCTAACACCGGTGCCAAAAAGGGAGCTTGCACTCTTTTAGAAGAAAAGGCAGGACGTGATCTTTTGTGGCTTGCTTATCGTCATCACGTATTTGAAATAATGCTTTCAAAAATATTTACTCTGTGTTTTGGGCCATCAAGCTCTCCTCAAATCCCACTTTTCAAAAGATTCAGCGATATTTGGGAAACAATACCGAAGGAGCACTACGATTGTCTTGACCTCGATAAGAACGCAGAACAGTTCGCTGAAAATACTCTTGAGAGTCTTACAACCGCTCTATCTGAAGAGAATCAAGTTCGTGATGATTATGAAGAGCTAATAAAGCTCACCATGATTGTTTTGAACAAACTACCTGCGAAGATACATTGGCGCGCTCTAGGTCCGATTCATCATGCTCGTTGGATGGCGAAATTGCTATATGATTTGAAGATTTTTCTCTTTCGAAATAATTTACAAGCATTTAAATTAACCAAGAGAGAAGAAAAACAAATTGTTCGATTTATTAGTTTTGGTGTGCTCATTTACACCAAAATTTGGATAGAAGCGCCTTTGGCAGCAGATGCACCAGTAAATGACTTACTACTTTGGATGAGCTTAAAATTGTACGAAGCCATTGATTCCGAAATCGGTATAGCAGCTAGGGGTGTCTTAGAGCGTCACTTATGGTATTTGTCAGATGAACTAGTTGCATTTGCCTTGTTTTCTGACAAGCTGTCTGATGGTGAGAAACAGGCCATTGTTCAAAAAATAAATTCTGATGGCGGTAATCTTTCAGTACGAGGTGATTCTGCTAAGCTTGCCTCAGAGGTTACATTAGAAACTTTTGCAACACAAAGAACGTTGAAAACCCTCTCAGTTCTTGATATTAAGGACTCTTTCTTGCAATTACCTCCTGAGACTTGGAATGACAATGTTGATTACCTTCAATGCAAAAGCTGCGTCAAAAATTTGCGTGTTGTTAATGATACAGCGGAGAGAGGTGTTAAACTATTCGTAGATTACAACAAGATACTCACTAAGAATGAGGAAGAAAATCAATTTTTACTTCACATCGTTGAACAAAACAGAAAAATCGTTTCTACTGCAACATCTAAAAAGAAGTTAACAAACATAGTTTTGAAAGATTGTATTGTATACTTATTTGATTAAGTTGTATACTTATTTGATTAAAATACTTGTAATATTAATAAACCTTAAATTACGTGTTTTACTTAAAATCCTGAACTTTTTGTCAGAAGCTTCTGATTCGATGAGCACCCCCTTGTATATAAGATCGGGTTCTGAAATTTTTCGCACATAATAGGAATGGTAGGTGTAACAAATCTAGGGGGTGGCGACACCGATATTTGAAGTTTTTTTTCACTATATGGGCCTGGACCACCCTAGGGTACACTCGCTCCGTCTCGCGATGCCTCACAGTCACTCGTGGGTTCTCCATTCCGAGTCGGTTTTTGAGCGCGAGTCAAAGGGCCTCGCTTAGCCTCGCGAGGCGGCGCAAGTGTATCACTGTACACTCTCGCGGCAAAGCGTACTAAATAAACGAGAGTGTACAGGGTCGCGCTCGTCCCTCGACCTCTCGCGCGAGAGCTCTCGACGAGACATCGCGAGAGCACTCTCGCGAGAGTGTACGGCCGGCATGAAGTCGAACAGACCGACGCCTCATATACACGTTCGACTTTGCTCCGTACGTAGCCCCAATGCGACGCATATCTATATATATACTGTCGTTGTAAGTATGTGGCTCGCCCGATCGAGCTATAGGCAGCTTCTTAGGGCGAGAAAGATAAAACATTATGCCTGAATTTGACTCTACACGGCAATCGGTCTAACAATGGCACTGCTCCTATAACGTTGGTCGTATCGTGCTGCCTTGTCGTGTTAGTTTGAGAATAATCGTGAGATAACATATTTTTTCGTCAGCCAATATTTTGTCGTTTTTAAATAAAAAATTTATGAAATTGTTAACACGAAAAAAAATTTGCGTAGAGATGAATCGAACCATCGATGGCTTGACGAGTTTGAAACGCCTTAGCCCGCTCAGCCGCCACCGTCCATTTGAAATGAGTAGAGTGCGAAACGTAGGTAAGCGCCTCGCTGCGCACTGTAAAGCGTTCGCTCCATGCTCGCCGAGACCGAAAAACTCAGCGGCAAGTCGAAGACGAAATCCCTAATTCCTCCGGCACTAATCATCCGATCGGATTGAAATTTGCAGGTGAGTTAGAGAATGATGGTACGGGGTACCTGATACTCATTTTTTTTAATGTCGAAAGCGGAACCGCTTTTTTTTATAAAAATGATAAAATTTTCATAGTAGCACGATGTTTCTCGTCCTGTTGATGTTACAATTTCGTGCTCCATGGAAATATGCATACTTTCGACTTTGTTTTATATCATTTGATAAAAAAATGACCGAAATATGGCAATTTGAGTTTTTATGCAACTCGGGTCTAGCATCGGCAAGTTCGGCGGCCCTCGCGGCGGGAACGGTAGCCGCGAGAGTCGAAGGCATAGGCAGTCCTCGTGTACACGTTGGCCTCTGCACGGAAACCTAACGCGTCGCGCGTATATATATAGATCAGCCACCTCTGAGAAATCAGTCAAATTTTGCATATCGTTAGTTCCTGACGAGATAACATATCGTGTAAAATATATTTTTTTAATTGCAAAATTTTTCGAGTTATGAATATTGGAACATTTTCGGATTGTTTTATCAATAAGTAATTAAGTACATACCTTCTTTCCTTTAATTTTTTTTAAATTAAAGTTGTGACAAAAGGACTATATTTTTTCATAAAAATATTTACAACATAAACAAAATTATTTGGTACTATTTATTTAACAAATGATTTTTCGATAATTTTTTTAACTGTCAGGGATACGATGAACAAATTTAAAAAAAAACCTGTGTGTGTGTTCTTCACACACGTAAGAAGTGAATACTTCTGGTATCCAGCCTTTGGCCTGAATGGAAAATTAAAAATATAATCATTAAAATAATCGTTAAAATCATTAAAGACAATCATTTACAAAAATTGAATAAAACTGTGTTGCGGAGCCGATGAGGCTAACTCAGAGACCATTGAAATGTTACAAAAATAAGGCCTAACCCTGCATTTATCAAAGTCAGCAATTTTTTTCCTGGTGCATAGGGGGTGTTAAGAAAAGCTTAAGTCCAAGTTTGTGGGGTTGTAACCCTTGAGGAAAATCCGCCATCTTGAAAAAGGGATAAACAGTTTTTGCATTATAACAATGAAACTATCCACCGCGCAAGAAAATTGTTAAGTTATTTTTCGTAGGAAATTGAATTCTCTACAAATTTGCTCTCTTGACTTTTTGTCGTAAAATCAAAAATAATAAAGTTATTAACAAAAAATGACAAAAATGGAAAAACAGCGTTTTTTGAGTCGCTGTAACTTTTTATTTTTTCATTTTTCAGAAAAATGTGTTCAGATAAATTTTTTGGCGCTTTTTGAGACGAACAAATTTCACTCCTCATTTTTTTAATTTCGTTTATTTTTAAGGATTGTACAGTCGTTTAAAGGTAAAAATATCACTTAGTACGTAATATTTCGGATAAAGGGTTAAAAATCATTTCATTGATATAACAGGAAAACTATCGACCGCGCAAGAAAATTGTTAAGTTGTTTTTTGAAGGAAATTAAACTCTCTACAAATTTGCTCTCTTAACTTTTTGTCGTAAAATAAAAAATAACAAAGTTATTAACAAGGAACGACAAAAATTAAAGAACAAATTACTTAAACTCGTTGTAACTTTTTTCTTTTCAATTTACAGAAAAATATGTTGAATGCATTTCGATCGCTCACCTTCTGAAGAATAAATTTCACTATAAATGTCTTAAATTTTGTTTCTTTATAAGCCTTTTACAGCGCTGTAAAGATAACATTGTCACCGAGTACTCAGAAATAGGGATAAAAATGAACGATCATGCGTCGTTTTTTTTTGCAAATTTCATTAATTTCGAAGAACAAATTTCATTTGTTGCTATTGCAATGTTAATAATAATTAGTTATGAACTCTTTTCCGCGCCACCTACGAGGTAGACCATACAGGCACGTTTTTTCAACGTGGTGTCCCCAGTAGGCCTAATCTACGGACATGTCCCTAATGATTTTTTATATTTTTTCTATTATTCATACATCGGTAATTTACATTCTATTGGGGCCTAAATCTTTTTGATGGGCCAGGCTGTTGTTCGGGATCTGGTTGAGGATCGGTGTTAAATTGTTCGGGTGGGACGGGTAAATGGAGTGGCGTCAATATTGGCAATTCGTCATCTAAATTTTCCTCATCTATTAATTTTGTGATTTCCATGACGTTGCTGCAGATTTCTCCAGAACAATTGAGACACACTGCTGAGCATTTGAGTCCTGCTTTTCGACACCCACACATTGCACCACAGTTCCCTTTGCAACGACAAAATATTAATTTCAGAAGTTCGGGGGTTGCTGGAGGTTTCGTCGTTTAGAGTGACATCAGTATTCTTCCATTTTTGTCCTGAAGGGTTACCTGGGCCCTTCGTTCCCAAAGTATTACCTGGATTTTTCCAGCCATCACATAAATGATTTTAAGAAATATACACGCCGACCATTACTTTCAAATTACAAATTATTGCAGAAATGGAGTAGAATATTCTACAATGTGGTGGGAAAATAAGTTCACAACTAATTATTATTAACATTACAATAGCAACAAATAAAATTTGTCCGCCGAAATTAATGAAATTTGTGTTACGTTCGGATTCCGTGGGTGTTACGTACGGGTTCCGTCGTAATTACGTTTTAGATTTATAATTATTATTGTTATTGGTCGAGTTTGTCAGGAGACACGACGCGTGGATTCTGTCCGTTTTAAAGCGGCGTAACGCACCTCACCTTATTCCGTGTGTGTAATGTGTGTGTGTGTGTTGCTCGTTCTCCGGCCTGCTGACGTCGGCGAATTGCTGGAGTCGTCGGGAAGGTCGGTCGAGGCGGCTGTCTAGGCCGTAGAGATAAGTCGTGCAAGATGGCAGTTCAATGTTTATTTGAATATGTGCAGTGGAGACCGTAATGGCTTACACATACGCGCTCGTTACGACGCTGCAACTACGATGTCGCGAATTAGCTGAGTCGGCAAAAAGGGGCGAGCGTTCGGAACGCGATACGACTCGCTGGACTCTTACTCTCTTGCACTGATGAAGAAATAATATTTGAGAGATGGTTTTGTGACCGGAGATTCTCGTTCGACATCAAATACCGCGAAGTCGGGTGTCGTCGGAGCGCCCTATATATGAAAAGAGTCTCCCACGTCGTAGTTTGACGAATTCGTCATGCTCCGTCGCTTTTCGGCGATTTCCGTCGAAAGAGCCGAGAGAGTCTCCCGACGCTCTTCGCTCTCATCGTCGATCGATGCCGATCGACAGCACTAACACCCTAACCGTAGAATTGTACGGACGTATATTGTGTTCGTCTTGTAGGGTATGCCTTATTGTGCTACCGTGTACGAATATTGTCTAGTGAAAAGAACTGAGGTGACTTCGGTCTACAAGCACCTCAGTATCTCAGTTACCCAACCATTGGTGGAGGCAAAATTGCGAGAGACGAACCACCGTTAATTGTCAAACAATTTGTCAACGTTTTGTAAGTACGAATAAACTTATCTATTTCGGCCAGTCGCTAGTCTTTAACGATTCCCGAGACTTTTCATATATCCGGTCCTCCAACTGAATCCCCCTTGAGTTGTCTCAGCACATAATTTATTTGTCAAAAGTCTAACGTTTGTCAGTATCGACAAAACTGACTGGCGCCCATAATTGTGAAAATTTACGAGTAAAAATTTTGTGCTAAGAGCCCCGACAGCCGACGGACCGCGGCCGCGTCGGGTGGATATTTCTTAAAATTTGGCCAAAAGAGAAATATCGGTCTCATTTGGCGCCCAACGTGGGGCAAAGTTGGAAAATCTATTAATTTATTCAAATTAGTGTAAAATTTGTAATAAAATTTCGTAGCCAAATCGGTCTCATTTGGCAACGTGTTAAAGTGATTGATTAACCTTTGTGGTCAAATCGGTCTCAGTTGATGACAAAATTCAAAAGTAAAATCAGTGTTTAAATGAAACGTCGGAAAGTTTTGTCTGTTTAATTCGACAACGTTTCAAGTGAGAAATTAATATTGAAAAGAAAATGTCTATAAATTGAAAATTTTGTGCCGGTTTCATTTGAAATAAAAATAATTAAAAGAATATTAAAGAAAAGTAAAGTGAACATTTGACAAATTTGCGTCCGTTTCATTCAACGACGCATCGAAAGAAAATTTAAGTTTCAAAGGACAGATAAAAGAAATAATTTGACAAATAAATTAAAAATTCCTCCAAGTATGCTTTATTCGTTAATTGTCTAATTAATTGTCTGTCAATTCTGTCGCTTGTCATATCTATTCGATTACTTATTTATGCGACAAGTTATTCGTTCATCTGATTATTCCTTACTAATGTAATTATTTATTTATTTATCTGAACGTTATTTATTTATGCGAAAATTATTTATCTGATTATTATGTGTCTATCTGAAAATTATTTATCTGATTATTATGTGTCTATCTGAAAATTATTTATGTGATTATTATTTGTCTATCTGATTATTATTTATTTACTGGATCATCTATTTATTTATTTCTTGTCTTATTGTTTATTTGTTTAATACTGGTTATTACTTATTATTTATTTGTCTTTTCTGAAATATTTATAATTACACATTAATTATTGCGGAATATTTGACGGCCAATAATTATTCTGATTTATCACGCGATATCACGTTTGTCGTTTTATGTCAGGTTTGTTAGAATCTTAGTAATATCGCATTATTGAATCGTCAGTGAACGAAAATTCTCGAAAGCGAAAATATAATAACGGTCCAACGAAAATTTTAGACGACATAAAATTGAACGTATGGTCAGTCGAAGCACCGTCGACGTGGTCAAGGGCGCGTAAACGTAAACACGGAGAGAGACCCGACGCGCGCGAGACAAAAGGCGACCGTTATTCTCTTTTCTCTTTCTTCTTACCAGCTATATACTATTCTGTCTTCTTCGACTAGAAGAAATTATTATCGCGAACCTTCTGTTTCTTTTGATTCTCTGCTGCACAGTTATTATGCCGAATAGATTTAAGAGAGAATATTATGAGAATATGGCAACGATCATTGGTACGATTATTGCGGGAAAGTGAAAGTAAATTGTAAACGACAATTTGAAATAAAATCAATTGCCGATATTAAATAATAAATTCTTTGGACGGTATTAAAATAAAATCATTTGACTATATTAAATAATAAATTCAAAGTTAAACAGGAAATAAAATAAAATTAGCAGGTCCAACAAAATCTTTGAAATTTTATTAAAATAGAGCGTAAAGTAATGTTTAAAACGCCCCCTAAAAGATTGACAAGAGCAACGTCAAAAGACGAAATAAAAAACAGAAATAGGGATAAAATTAATTTGACAACAAAAGAGAATATAGGGATGTCCGAGAGCGAAGCGTACCCCAGTACGATAGAGGGGGGAAGCGTGATATCGGTGGGAGCGCACGGCGAAGCGACTCGAGTCCGAACAGCCGATGACGCGGGGGCAGCAGGGTTTACCCCCGCTCATCAGTCGACCGCGGCCGCTATGGTAGGGGACCGCGGTAGCTCTCTCGCATCGGCGCGAGGAGTTACGCTACCGGGGAGGGGAAGGGGATCGCGCAGTGCCACCCCGACTCCTCTAGACAATAGCGCGACTGTGCCAACCGAAAACGCGCTTATGAAGTTCATGGATATACAACAAAAACGGT
The DNA here is from genome assembly GCA_964017225.1 of Netelia inedita. Lineage (NCBI taxonomy): Eukaryota > Metazoa > Arthropoda > Insecta > Hymenoptera > Ichneumonidae > Netelia > Netelia inedita. The sequence goes on from OZ024924.1 coordinate 21,636,944, forward strand.
TTGAGGAATTAATGAGTCAAATGAGTATAAGAGACGATCGAATAGGAAAATTAACCGAAGAAATAAGGCTAATTAGAGATCGAGTTGATCAACCCCCACCGCGTTTCGACCAACCGTCCGAGGTAGGAATTGCGACAGGAAATATAGAGCGTCAAAATGAAACAATAGATATCTTACCGGTGGATTTAGTTGACAATAATACTTCTCTAAATCCCCGAGGAGCGTTTAGGCCATACACTTATGGAAATTTTGGAATGAACAATGCCACATTGCTTAGGTCGTCTAAACCCAGGCAAAGGGACAGTGTAGTCAATGGTGAAAATTTGTCAAACGTAATTAGCTCTGAGTTGCCCGGGCCATCTAGAACCGGATGACGAGGGAATACTCAGGAAAGGCAAATAGGTGCGAACGAAAATTGCCCGCCACCAGCAAATTTTCAGTGAGTGCAATTTAGCGCAGAAAATAATGATTTACATTTGACGGAAAATCACAGTCAACGAAATTTTGTAAGGATGAATCGACCAGATGAGCAAGGCGAAAACTTACCGAGCCAAGAAAACGCTCACCGACTATGGACACCACGCAGGGGTGCTCTTTCGTGGCCAACGAGTGATTCAAGCGACGAGGAGGAAGATTTTTGGCGATATGGTAACAGTAGAAGAAATGTTCCTTTGACATACAGATGGCAAGGAAGAAGTGATGACCTGCCAATGCAAGACATTAACTCGTCGTTGAGGATCGGCCGAATAGTTGGTAACTGGAAGATTACCTTCCCGAAAACCGAAAAAGACCCGGAACAATTTCTTATCCTATTAAAAGATCAGATGAACATCAGCGGATTATATAAAGACGCTTTTCTTCCATACTTGTCGAATGTGTTTGACGGTCCATACCGGGCGTGGTACATGATAAATAAATCACGCTGGCGAACCTGGAAGGATTTTACTAGAGCATTTCGTTTCCAGTGGGGAGTATATAAGGACGATGGAGTACTGTTCGGAGAAGTACGTGATTTGACAATAGGAAAAGAAGAAACATTGGCCGAATTCGTCTACCGAGCTCGGTTGATCTTTGAGCGAATGAAATATCCACCTGCTTTTCGCGAACAGCTGAAACAGATTTTGGGGAAAAGTAATCCGCGACTCACGTTCGAGATTCTTAATTCGGGTATTAACAACTTTGACGAATTACTCAATTATCTCAGCGAAAGAAATTACGTTTATCGTGGGTCATTCGAAACCCGAAAGGAGCCACGAAGACAGCCGACGAGACCAGCCTTTAGGAACATACAGGATGAGTCGGAGAATGAGGGTATAGCTCCAGAAGAAGAAACGGAGGACGAGCAAACCAATTTGCAAATGTTTCAAAAGGCCCCTAAAAAAGAACAAAAGGGGAGGACTTTATCAACACATACGAAAAGTTTGACCAACCAACGGCTTCAAACGAATTTGTCAAAGTTTGAGAAGGAGAAGGGAAAGGAAATCTCCGAACAAAATTATCCAAAATTCGTCAAAGATCCCAGTCGGATATTTTGCTACAATTGTGGAGATGTCGGCCACATAGCACGCCACTGCTTAGCAGAGAGACAACCGATATGCTACATCTGTCGAACCAAAGGTCACGTGAATGCTGAATGTCCCACCGCTTCGGGAAACGAGCCGGCCCGACAGTGATTCAACCTCAAAATATTGTCAAAGAGGGCATAAAAGAGGTGCAACCAGTTACAAGCCAACAAGAGATAAAAATCGGGCAGGTAAAGACGATGGACAAAATAGACGACCAGCTCCTTACAACTATATCCGACAAACCTGACGAACAAGGTATAATAAAAGATCTGTCAACGAAGCTGGACATTATCGCCGAATCATTCACAGATTCAGAGATGTCAGACGACGACTTCGAAGAAACGAGGACGCCGAGTTCAGGAGATTTTGACAATAACATCGACAGAGTGGCCCGATTGACGACATTATCGTCTCTTGAAGGAAAAGAAAATGTGATGGAAAAAAGCCCAATAATGAACTAGAAGCCGAAAATCTTAGAAATTGGCGACCCAGCGAACTACCACCAACCCGCCATCACGAAGGAAGGCGAATCTTTCGCGCAGAAAACGGTCTCGAAGAGCCACGGGAACTTCGGAGATTAGCAGCTCAAGTTTCAATATTCGGAAAAATACTACGAGGAATCTTGGATAGCGGTAGTGAGCGATGGTATATAAGTGAAGCGGCATATGAGAAAGTTAAACACCTTAAGACCATGGAACTTTTGCCGGATTCAACATGAAATCAAGGAGTTCGACTCGGTAATAAATCAATTGTCAAAACGCAAGGCGGGACATGTTTTGTCATCGAGATAGGAGATGTTTATGGACCGCAATGGCTGAGCGTGCTACCCAATTTGTCAAATGATATTATCCTTGGAATGGACTTTTGGACAGCGTTCAAGGTGAAAATAGATCCAACGGCACAAGTATGGTCGTTAGAGGGTAGTACCTATTACTATCCGATCTCCCAACGCTATGTGGAACGTGCCGAACTTCAAGCTTTGACTGTCGAACAGGGAACGAAGCTTAAAGAATTCCATGACAACGAATTCACAAAATTAAATCGAGAATCTACAGGAATGACGGATTTGACAGAACATGTCATAGAATTGGTCGATTCAACACCACATCGACAGAAACCGTACCGGCGAAGCGAAGTAGTGCGCAAGTTTATCAACGAGGAAGTGGATCGCCTATTAGAAAAGGGATACGTAAAGTGGAGTACGAGCGGCTGGGCCTGTTCACCAGTCGTAGCCCCGAAAGCGAATGGAGGATTGCGATTCTGCATCAATTATCGGCCAGTAAATCGATAATCCGCGAAGCCAGCATACCCTCTTCACAACATGAGATCAATATTATCGCAACTCCACCAAGCGAAGATTATCTCCACACTGGACATGAGCGAGGCATTCCATCAGATCCCTATGAACAAGAACAGTCAAAAATATACTGCGTTCGTCGTCGAAGGCAAAGGACGACTCGAGTGAGTTGTAATGCCATACGGTTTGACCGGAGCTCCTGTTACGTTCCAATGTCTAATGGACAAATTAAAACGGCGAATAAAAGAACTAATTTCAATACGGAATCTCCCTAACAGATGGGCAGATCAAGTCTTCGCTTACCTTGACGATTGGATAGTGGTCAGTCAAAACCTCGACGAACACTTGGCCATTGTTTCGTACGGCACGTCGACCACGTCCGCAAGAATAGCGATTGAGATTTTAACCTCGAACCACTTATTTTTGTTTTGTATGTGTAAGATGATGCTCTTTTATTTTTTATAAACACGATACAGGTCACAAAAACTAGATATTTAATATGAAACGTGTGTAATATGAACTATCGGTATGTTACATTTCGCCTTAGACCACGCAACATGCGACTCCGTCGGCGCTCTCTTGCCAACTGACTTTCCATTGTCCCCTGCCACTAAGCGCCCGCGCGTGGGTTTCGCCAGCGCCATCTCTCTGGCGCGGAGGGATACACGAGGCCCAGGGCCGTACCCTCATTTCTCCTACTTACTACTTTCGTATGCGCCAACAGGCCTCAACCATTCCGCCGCCCTTTGAACGACATGTTCAAAACAAATAAAACGTTGAACAACAATAACCGAACATAGATTACATGTATTTTCTTAAGTGTAATTATGGCTACTCTATCGGCAGTGGCGATAGTTTTTTGATTGCCCGTTTATAGACTCCTGTTGGCGTTTTTACGCTAGCCACCCTAACTACCCCGTCATCACCGGGATGGACATCAATTATTCGACCCGTGATCCAGTGCAGCGGCGGGGTGTTATCCTCTTTTATCAAGACGAGATCTCCCTTTTATATGCTATGGGCTTCTCCCTTGAGCCATTTGGTACGCTGCTGCAATTCGTGGAGATACTCCTTGCTCCATCGTTCCGAAAAATGTTGCTTTACCCTGTGAACATGCTGCCATACTGATAGGCGGTTTGACGCTGTATTTGATAGGTCGTATTCTGGCACGGATTGCAGCGACGTATTTACCAAAAAGTGCGCAGGCGTTAGCACGGGTGGATCATTTGGGTCCGCCGACATGGGCGTGAGCGGCCTTGAATTTAAGATGGCCTCAACCTCTATAACAAAGGTATTGAATTGTTCATATGTGAACAATGAATCGCCAACCGTGCGACGCATGTGATGCTTGAAGCCCTTCACCGCGGCCTCCCAAATGCCTCCAAAATGCGGCGAACGAGAAGGTATGAACGACCAGGCTATTTCCTGATCAGACAAAAATCGGTGAATGTCTTTTCTGTTTTCTTTATGCTCGAAAAAATCCGCAACCTCCTTTATATAATTGCTAGCCCCAACGAAATTGGTTGCGTTGTCGGATTGAATCATTTTGGCCTTGCCTCTTCGTGCGAACAGACGCTTCAAGTCAGCAACAAACGCTTCCGTAGTTAAATCGCTCACTATCTCAAGGTGCACTGCCTTAGAGACGAGACAGACGAAAACAGACATATAGATTTTCACCTTAATGCGTTTGCGATGTTTTTTTTCTTTAATATGAAATGGCCCGCAAAAATCAACGCCGACATTCTCGAACGGTCTGGTGCTGATAAGTCTTGCCTTTGGTAGGTTACCCATTGTGTATTTAGGCGTCGAAGGATTCCAACGGGCACAACGGACGCACTTTCGAATCACTCCCTTGACGCAGTTTCTTCCATTTATGAGCCAATATTTCTGACTTATGGCATGCAAGGTCGACAGACTCCCGGCGTGGCAAAGGTCACGCTGCGCTTCGCGAATGATGAGCTCTGCGACATGACTATTCGGTGGTAGCAGCACGGGATGCTTCGTCTCAAACGTACGGTTGGCGTGCCTCAAGCGCCCTCCAACCCTAAGTATTCCATGGTCATCCACGAATGGACTGAGGGCCAATATAGCGCTACTCATGCTCAACGGTTGCTTTTTTATCAATTCTGCGAACTCCTTTTTGAAAAATGTGAGCTGCACTAATTTTATTATTATCCTTTCAGCAGCTTTTAACTCTTCGAGGGTGAGTTCTTCGGAGGCAGATTTCTGCAGTCTGCATTTCTGAGCGAAACGCATGCAATATCCAATGGTTCTCCTCATTCTGTTGAAGGATGAAAATCTTGCTAGTAGGTCGAGCCCTGCGGTACTTGTTGTCAGCACGATTGTTGATCACTGCTCCGGAATCTCCATGTCCGGCAACAAGTTCGGTGGCCACGAATTTTCGTCTTCTGCGAGCCAAGCAGGACCCCTCTTCCATGTAGGATTATTGACGAACTGCAGAGGAGATTGGCCTCGTGATAAGGCGTCGGCAGGATTGTCTAGTGACGGCACATGCCGCCATTTGCCCAGCCTGGTCTCCTCTTGGATAAGAGCTACCCGGTTTGCGACAAACGTTTTCAGCCAATGCGAGGGCGTTTGAATCCAGTGTAGAGCGATAGTTGAGTCCGACCAGAAAAACGTATTGTCGACATTTAGCCTCAGCGACGTCAGTGCTGTTTTGTACAAGGAAGCGAGAAGCGATGCTGCGCACAACTCCAGCCGAGGTAGCGATATTTTCTTGATTGGAGCTACTCGAGTTTTGAGCAGACGAGATGCACCTCGCAAATCCCCGATGCGTTTGCAGATCGCACATACAGCACGGCTCCGTAAGCGGATTCGCTAACGTCACAGAATCCGTGTATGTCAATTTTTATGGCACGTTCAGCTATGGTTCGACGCGGAATACTGAGATCGTTGATCATTCCGATTTGCGCGGTGTATTCGGTCCATCCCGTCACGACATGTAGCGGTACTGATTCATCCCAATTCAAGCTGATTTGCCACAGTTCTTGGAGCATTATTTTTGCCTTTACTACGACCGGCCCTAGAAGCCCGAGGGGGTTGAATAGCGACGCTATTTGAGAGAGCATATTCCTTTTCGTAACGCGCTGCTGGCGTGCAAACGGCCTTACAACATGCACTAAAATATCTTCTCCCGGATGCCAGTGGACCCCGAGTGTTTTCTGCGTTTCAGAGTGACTCAAACAAATGTGCGGGTCAGGTGATTTGTCCTGCAGAGGTTCCAGGAGTCTCGAATCGTTCGAGCACCACTTGCGTAGATTAAATCCCCCACGGGATAATAGCTCTACAAGCTCATTCCGCAATTGCTGCGCTTCTTCCAAAGATGACGTTCCGGTAAGAAGGTCGTCGACATAGAAGTCCTCCCGGATTGCCATGCTGGCCAGCGGGAAATTTCCTCCTTCGTCTGTAGATAACTGCTGTAGCGTACGAATAGCCAGAAAGGAAGCAGGCGTTGTGCCATACGTCACCGTGCCTAGCTGAAACGTTTTGATCGGCTGCGCTGGATCTCTTCGCCATAATATTTTTTGAAAATCTGCATCTTGCAGGTGTATTTGGATCTGCCGGTACATTTTTTCTATGTCCGCGCTGAGCACGTATTTGTGAACCCGGAATCTTGTGATGATGGAGAACAAATCTTCTTGAATCGTTGGTCCGGTCAGGAGTGCCTCGTTCAATGATATGTCTCGCGATGTCCTAGACGACGCGTCAAAGACAACTCGCAACTTTGTCGTTTGGCTATCACGCTTGAGCACATGCTGATGCGGTATAAAATAGCCCCCTTGGGTAGCCCGACTGCCGGTCACCTCCGTCATATGGCCGAGAGCCTCGTATTCGCTTAGAAATCTTATATATTCTTCGCGTACATCGCCATCTTGAGCTAATCGGCGCTCCAATGAGTATAATCGTTTCTTCGCCGTCTTATAGGAGTCACCTAGCCCGCTAATCTTATCATTGAAAGGTAGTCTAACTACATACCGGCCGCTCGCATCCCGTGTAAATGATTTTAGGAAATGCTCCTCGCATACTTTTTCCTCTTTCGATAAATGCTTTGCTCTTGGAAGCTCTTCCATTTCCCAAAATCTAGTGACTTGCGTATCCAGCGATTCTACAGCTAAATTGCACGGTATTTGCCTCGGAATCGAGGGCCGACCGTGCACCCTACCGGAGACTATCCAACCGAAGCGCGTTTTCTGCAGTATTATGGCAGTGTTCTTTAGCTCGATTTGACCTTGGCATAATAGACGATAGAACTGTTCGGCCCCAATGAGCGCATCAATTTCAGATGGAGTATCAAAGCTTGGATCTGCTAGGGTAATGTTTTGAGGCAAGTTTAATTCGCATCGCTTGATGGATTCAATGGGGAGCATTTCTGAGATTTGCGCAGTAACTAGAAACGCCAACTCGGCCTCGAAACGCTTGTCACGCGAAGACACGGTCGCCGTGACCGAGTGCTTGAGATAGGTAAGAATTTGACCAAATCCGGAAACCGGTACTTTAATTTCAGATTTGGGGAGTTCCAAAAGCTTACAGAGCCGATCGGTAATGAAATTAGCTTGTGACGCGCTATCCAAAAGAATTTTATACTGGACAGCCTGCCCCGCTGCATTTAAAATGAATGCCGTTACAGTTGATAAAATCACTTGATCTGAGACAACAACCTTAAGGCTAGTGCTAGGCTTCGTCTCTATTGACTTCGAGTTGTCGGACTCTTGCGCGCGACTCTCGGAGTCAGAATGAAGCACCGTGTGATGCTTGCGGTTACATTTGCGGCATCCCCCGGATTTGCAATTGTTTATTCTATGACCCGGCTTCAGACAGTTCCAACAGAGACCTAGAGATTTGATCGTGGCGGATTTCGAATCCCTGCCTGATCTGAGGAATTTTTCGCAGTGGTAAATATTGTGCCCCTCCTTGCAGAGCGCGCATTCTATGTTTGCCTGCGTGGCGACTAAGGCGTTTTGAGGCTTTTGAGTCGAACCGCGAGCCGAGTTTGCATGACGCGATTGTACCCTTGTCGGTTGAAACGAAGTTTCTTGAGCTACGCTTTCGAGAACGTGACAACGGTTTTTGAGGAACCTCCAGAATTCCGCGATAGACGGGATTTCTGTTCCGTTAAGGGAGCGCTCCCATTATTTATGAGTGTTTCGATCTAGCTTTGAAGTTAGCAAATGCATAAGGATCGCGCCCCAAGAATCAGTTGGCTGTCCGAGAGCTTGTAATGCTCGTGTATGCCTTAAAGCTGTATCAACCAATGATCGCAAGTTTGTAGCGGATTCCTTCGAAAGCGTCTGGATATCGAAAAGCGCCCGGATGTGAGTCTGAACTATTATTCGCTTATTGTCGTATCGTTCTGTCAAAAGGGTCCATGCGACCTCATAATTTTGCGCCGATGTTTCAAGAGATGAATTATTTGCGCGGCATCATCTTTCAAAGACGATCTCAAATATTGCAATTTTTTAACAGGTGTCAGATTCGCGTTATCGTGCACCATCGACTTGAAATTATCATAAAAACCGAGCCACGCATCGTATTTTCCGCAAAAAACCGGCAAGTTAATTGTTGGAAGCTGAATATTCGTTCTCGCATTTTTATATGCAGTTACGGGTTGCGGTTGGATAGCCTGTACACTCTCCCGACCGCTGGCCTGCCTATAGGCCGCGAGTCGGCGCTCGGCGCGCGCCGTCAATTCGAAATACGACTCTTCGTACAAACATCGTTCATTGGTGGCGGCAGTCGTACTGGCCGATGTTACGCCTGCCCCCTCCTCTTCCCCATAACACTCGATTTGAGATTGAATTTCGTTGAAAATATTCCAAGTCTCTTTGATTTTATGCACGCGCTCTACTAGTTGTTGCTCGTCAGGGTTCTCTCCCCATCTTTCTAAATACGCTCTAAAATGCGTCAGTTGCGATTTTATAGCACCTCGCCTTTGAATAAGCAGGCGCATATTCTCTGCCATTGTGTATTATGCGAGACTTGGACACATATAATAATAATGCTAATAATAATAATACCGATACAGCTCGGGGTGCGGCGGACGTTACGCTGCTGCTATGAAAGTTGAATCTCGAGGATTGCCTGTGTCGCAGCCTTCGTCTGTTGTGGCGTTCGTCCTCTGCTGACCGCAGAAACGCTGCTGCACTCCCGTCTCTCTCTCCCTCCGGTGTAGCGTCTTCGAGACGCGTTTGAACGTCTCGTCTAAGCGTTGAGTCTCTCTCTCTCCCCGGTGTAGCGTCTTCGAGACGCGTTTGAACGTCTCGTCTAAGCGTTGAGCCTCTCTCTCTCCCCGGTGTAGCGTCTTCGAGACGCGGTTTGAACGTCTCGTCTAAGCGTTGAGTCTCTCTCTCTCTCCGCACTGTAGATGCGTCTTCACTTGGCACGTACAGCCTTTGTCTTGCCTGAGAGGCCTTTGTACTTTTCACGTGTTCGATAGTAATTTTACTCTTCTTTTACTTCTTTTACTCGCTTGTTTCCCAACAATCCGGCTCGAAGGACCAATGTTTCGTACGGCACGTCGACCACGTCCGCAAGAATAGCGATTGAGATTTTAACCTCGAACCACTTATTTTTGTTTTGTATGTGTAAGATGATGCTCTTTTATTTTTTATAAACACGATACAGGTCACAAAAACTAGATATTTAATATGAAACGTGTGTAATATGAACTATCGGTATGTTACATTTCGCCTTAGACCACGCAACATGCGACTCCGTCGGCGCTCTCTTGCCAACTGACTTTCCATTGTCCCCTGCCACTAAGCGCCCGCGCGTGGGTTTCGCCAGCGCCATCTCTCTGGCGCGGAGGGATACACGAGGCCCAGGGCCGTACCCTCATTTCTCCTACTTACTACTTTCGTATGCGCCAACAGGCCTCAACCAGCCATATTGGCCTTGCTTTTTGAAGTGTTACGAGAGGCCAAACTGATTGTCAATCGAGAGAAGAGCAGTTTTGCCTGCCGAGAGGTGCAATTCCTCGGCTATATTGTCGACGAACTCGGAATAAGGCCGAATCCAGCAAAGATACAGCCAATCCTCGACTTTCCAGTTCCAAAAGACCGAACACAACTTCGACAATTTAATGGATTGGTTAATTGGTACCATCGACATTTAAAGGGAGTCGCGCGAGTACAAGGGCCTCTGAATAAGTTGACAAGTTCAAAGGTAGCATGGAAATGGACAGAGGTCGAATAGCAATCTTTTGACGAAATAAAAACAGCCCTGTCCAATGCACCAAGGCTCTATACGCCAATACCAGGAAAACCTTTCGTTCTATACACCGACGCAAGTGATTACGGACTCGGCGCTCTTCTGGTGCAACAAGATCCTGAAACAAAGGAAGAAAATCTACTCGAAGTCCTTAGCCGACCGCTAAGAGGAGCGGAAATATATTACACTACGACAGAAAAAGAGTGCTTAGCAGTAGTATGGGCCGTCGAAAAGCTACGGTGCTATTTAGAGGGCATGCCATTTAAAGTTGTCACCGATCATCAGGCATTGCAATGGCTGTACGGACTACGAAATCCAGTAGGTCGTCTGGCACGATGGGCCATCTACCTTTTACAGCATTCTACGACCGTCGAATACAGGCGTGGGACACCGAATGAAGCGGCAGACGCACTATCGCGTATGCACGATATTGACATTGATCCTCAGGGATGGGAGAAAGTTGTACAAGAAACCGTCAAACAACGAACACAATTGAAGACAATACTGGGCGACAATTGGTATGAAACGAAACAAGAGCTCGTCAGAAAACAACCGGAGCGGTTTCCGGAATGGAAAGTTGAAAATGAACGATTATATTACCATCGGCCAGATCATGCCGAAATGGTGATTGACGATGAAAATCCGTGGAAGAAGGTGGTCAAACCGGATGAGATTTTGGAAGTATTGAACGAAAACCATAATAGCACACAAGCAGGACATCTTGGACGAGATAATACCTGGGAACGCATACGCCAAAATTATTACAGGCCGGGAATGACCAAAGACATACAGAAATATGTCGAAGAGTGCGAAATATGTGCTAAAGTGAAATTCAATCAAAATCCACTGAAAGGACCATTGTCAACAAGACCATTATTACATCCATGGGCTCAATTGTCAATAGACACAGTGGGACCCTTCATACGATCTAAGAAGGGTAATCGGTCCATAATCGTCGTACAGGATTTGTATACAAAATTTGTCGAACTTTTTCCGGTACGTGACCAAACCGGTAAAAGAGTCGTCAAAATTTTAGACACAGTATTTGACAAATGGGGATCGATTCCGGAATTCATTATTTCTGACAATGGGACGGTATTCCGTCCTATTAAAAACGCTTTGACATCTTTATTTATATATTTATAAATAAAGATGTCAAAGCGTTTTTAACAGCAAAAGGAGTGAACCATATCACTACGCCTTTAGCGCACCCCCAAGCAAATCCAGTAGAGAGGGTAAACTGAACCATAAAGCCCATGATCGTGGCCACAATAAAAGACCAACAAGATAGATGGGATGAGAATTTGTCAAAACTGCAGTTGGCATATAACACCGTACCCCATGCAGGTAGCCGAATTACGCCATTCTATTTGAACTATGCGCGTGAAGCTAGAGTCATTCCGCGGGAAAACTTGATCGACAAACCCGAATCAATAACTGACGAATTAGTCTCAGAATGGATAAAACGATTAGCCAAATTTGACGAATTGCGACACAAAGTAGAAAATGAAATGAAGTCATATTCCGATAGAAAACTCACGAGGGCTAATTCTAACGTCACGAAATCGGTCGAATTGAAAGTCGGCATGGAAGTCTATTATCCAAATAAAAAGCTAAGTAACAAAGCTGCGGGATATTCCGCTAGTCTAGGACATCGCTATTTAGGGCCAGCCGTCATAAAGAAAGTAATCGGACCAATGATCGTAGAACTAGCCGACAAACAGGATAAAATCGTAGGAAAATACTATGTAACAGATTTGAAATTCCCACGGCGAAACTTACGCAAAATTTAATCAAATCTTGATAGGTCAACGGAAGCATCCAGCACGATCTAAAATAGATCGGCGTGGGAACACGACTTCAAAAAGTGGCAACACTGCAGCCAACATCGACAGCAGTCAACTCGAGGAGCTTCTGAGAGAGAAGCTGGAAATTGACAATCGGTACAAGGCTCTGCAGGAGAAGATCGAGGCGCAACGTCTCACTCTCGCTGAGGGTGAAACTTCGTCACCTAACGGGTCATCGAGCGGCAGATCCGAAGCCTCGACCAGCAGCTCGCTGTTCAGCCAGGCTACGGTCCTACGTAGACCAAAATCCGTCGAACGATCAAGTTTGACAATTCATACCGATGACCTTCCCGCTCCTACAGGAAATCGGTAACTTCAATGGGCTGCACCCAGCCAGGAGGCACTCAGCTTGATAAGTGAAATTCGCGACCTTCCTCCGCCAAAACTGAAGTTGACAAAACCAACTCGAGTGACAGAGGCACAGATGTACGCCGAAAGCACCATACACAATCGTATACCCGGCACTGAACATGCCAAAGTTTTGTCAAAGAAGACTGGGAAGCCATTGAAAACAACAGACGGTCCGAAGGCGGTGGTTGCCCCTTCAGTCGCGGTGAAGCCGCTATCATTTGACAAAATCCCATCTTTGTCAATGTATTGAACGACTTGGGTGTCCCAGGACTGGTGAACCCAACAAACCAGAAACAACCAGTCTATATGGCCGATTGTCGAATTGTCAGTCAGGAATTACTGAAGGACATTATAAAGAAGCGGGCGGAGATCCTCGTGACCAAGCTCAAGGCGAAGAAGGTAGACCGTGGTACGCAAACTTTTGTCAGCTACGTGGGCAAACAACACGTCGCCGCATGTGTAAACTGTCGTTCACGGGAACACCATTTTAAAAACTGTGGCCTTCCCTACCGGCCCGGCTTCTGTGAGATCTGTGGGGCTGATGGATTCGACACTGCCGACTGCATTTATCCTCACGGAAGCGAGCATGAGTTCGCTCTAAGCAGATGCGCAGGCGTTCCAGAGATCTCAGCCTGTACTGCCCCGAATGTCCGGACTGCAATGTTCGATATGGCGACCTGGTTGACTGGCTAAGGCTGAACTACGCGGCCTGGCCCACTGCGCTGATACCAAAGGACCACCGGTATTTAGTGAATGAGGGAGAGGAAGTCCTGAAGCGGAAGGCAAAAGCCAAATTTGACGATCCGCAGGACTATCCAAACCGAGTCCGCGCGTTTCTCATCCGCGAGAACGCGTTGCTTGCGACCACCACGCTTGGCAACCCGACCGAAAAACTGCCATCGCTCTACCGAAGGAGAAACGGCGCCTGGCCATCCAAGCGTTGTGCTCGCCACGCAACGAGCAATCTCTGGACGAGTTGATGGAGGAACGACCAGAGCTGAAGGGCGGCGAGGAGATTAGCGTGATCATCCCCACCAAATTCAAGAAGCGTTGAGCGAGTCGATAACGTCATGCTTATTATACTTTTTAGTTACCATTTTCTTTGTCTGTTCTCACTACTTTGATTAAGTAAATAAAACTAGTAATTTTGTGTTTGGTAAAGGTGTCGGCTCCAAAACTTGTTGTCTATACCTCCTACGAATGACTTTCCTGGAGAGTCTCGAGATATCAGTGAAGACTAATCACTTTCAACTTTCCATAATATAGCTCTGTGACTGGCCGCAGTGGTAAGTTTGTTGGTAATATGAAAATTACTAACCGCTCCAACTCCAACATCGACTTTTGGATGTGATGTCAAGGTTTGGGGAAGAGGGATGTGATCGGAGATTCTCGCTCGACATCAAATACCGCGAAGTCGGGTGTCGTCGGAGCGCCCTATATATGAAAAGAGTCTCCGACGTCGTAGTTTGACGAATTCGTCATGCTCCGTCGCTTTTCGGCGATTTCCGTCGAAAGGGCAGAGAGAGTCTCCCGACGCTCTTCGCTCTCATCGTCGATCGATGCCGATCGACAGCACTAACACCCTAACCGTAGAATTGTACGGACGTATATTGTGTTCGTCTTGTAGGGTATGCCTTATTGTGCTACCGTGTACGAATATTGTCTAGTGAAAAGAACTGAGGTGACTTCGGTCTACAAGCACCTCAGTATCTCAGTTACCCAACCATTGGTGGAGGCAAAATTGCGAGAGACGAACCACCGTTAATTGTCAAACAATTTGTCAACGTTTTGTAAGTACGAATAAACTTATCTATTTCGGCCAGTCGCTAGTCTTTAACGATTCCCGAGACTTTTCATATATCCGGTCCTCCAACTGAATCCCCCTTGAGTTGTCTCAGCTCATAATTTATTTGTCAAAAGTCTAACGTTTGTCAGTATCGACAAAACTGACTGGCGCCCATAATTGTGAAAATTTACGAGTAAAAATTTGTGCTAAGAGCCTTGACAGCCGACGGACCGCGGCCGCGTCGGGTGGATATTTCTTCAAATTTGGCCAGAAGAGAAATATCGGTCTTAGTTTATACTCGAAATATTCCAACGCGTAATGCCGCTAAGGTAATTATCGCGGTACAAAAATATTACGAGGGACGTAAAGCGCCGCTAGGGTTTGCTTACACGTATAGAGTTCTTAATCGTTGTACTCGGTTTTATTTCCCGAACTCGAAGTTACACTCGCGAGACTCTAAGTACGCGAGATGTACTTGCCGCTAGGGTATGAGCACCGGTCGACCGAGGGCTATGTCTGTCAGGGCAGAGCAATCAATTAAGACTGATGAGAGTTTGGTCGATCGGTATCCTCGTTACCCTGGGGCGAAGGTATTGGAAGAGTCTCGTGGGGGTAACTAGGAAGTGTCGGGTACCGATTGGGAAATCGGTTTGGAAATTGATTGTGTCGATTCCTGTGTAGGTGTTTCTTTGTCACCGGGGTCGTTGACATGCCATCGCTGATCATGCAGCGCGTGGCATCATGTATAGGTCGCGGTGCGGTGGCCTTTGGGGAATTTGATGATAAGGCTGCGTTTGGAAGGCCGAGTCGCGGTGCGATGGCCTTTGGAGGATTTGATGATAAGGCTGCGCGTGCATCGATGGATTGTAAAGCCAAGTTGTTGTTAGGCTGATCGGTCCGTAACATTTGCAAAGAAACGACGCATAATCGTTCATTTTTATGTCTATTTTCGAGTACTCCGACACTTACCTTCACAGCGCTGTAAAATGCTCATAAATAAACAAAATTGAAGACATTTACAGTGAAATTTATTCGTCAGAAGGTGTTCTATCGAAATAAATTCAACACATTTTTCTGTACACTGAAAAGAAAAAAGTTACAGCAAGTTTAAGTAATTTCTTCTTTAATTTTTGGCGTTCTTTGTTAATAACTTTGTTATTTTTTATTTTACGACAAAAAGTCAAGAAAGAAAATTCGTAGAGAATTTCATTTCCTACAAAAAACAACTTGACAATTTTCTTGCACGGTGGATAGTTTTTCTGTTATATCAATAAAATGGTTGTAACCGTTTATCCGAAATATTACGTACGACGTGATATTGTTAACTTTGAGGCGCTGTAAAATCCTTAAAAATGAACAAAATTGAAAAAATGAGGTGTGAAATTTGTTCGTCTAAAAATCCTCTATCAAAAAGCTCTGAACATATTTTTCTGAAAAATGCAAAGAATAAAAGTTAGAGCGACTTAAAGGAAATTACTCCTTCATTTTTTGTCGTTTTTTATTAATAACTTTGTTATTTTTGTTTTTATGACAAAAACTCAAGAGAGTAAATTTGTAGAGAATTCAATTTCCTACAAAAAACAACAGAACAATTTTCTTGCGCGGTGGATAGTTTCATAGTTATTTTGCAAAAACTATTTCACCCCTTTTTTCAAGATGGCGGATTTTCCTCAAGGGTTACAACCCCACAAACTTGGACTTAAACTTTTCATAACCCCCCCCCCCCCCCCCTATGCACCAGAAAAAAAAAATTGCTGACTTTGATAAATGCAGGGTCAATGTAACATTTCAATGGACTATATTGAAGGCGCTCGGTTAGCCTACAGAGTCTTTCAGAGGCCCTGCGGAGACCTACACAAAAACAACAAAAATAATTATCATGGAAATAATTACAATTTCAAAGAATTATTAAAATAACAATTTAAACAATTATCTAAATAATAATTTATTTTATCCGAAGGACTGCGCAGGGCTTTACAAAGCCCCCTACAGCCTCTGCAGGCCTTCTACAACTCTGTGCAGCGCTTTCAAGGGCCTCCCACAGCCCCCGCAGGCCTTCTAAAGCTCTGCGCAGTCCTTCGAAAGTGCTGCGCAGGGTTGTAGAAGGCTGTAGGAGGCCCTGCAGCACTTTCGAAGGACTGTGCAGGGCTTTAGAAGGCCTCCTACAGCCTCCGCAGGCCTTCTGCAACCCTGCGCAGTGCTTTCGAACGACTGCGCAGGGCTTTAGAAGGCCTCCTACAGCTCCCGCAGGCCTTCTACAACCCTGCGGAGTCCTTCGAAAGCGCTGCGGGGCCTTCAGATAGAATAGATTATTATTTAGATAATTGTTTTAAATTGTTATTTTAATTATTCTTTGAAATTATAATTATTTCCATGAAAATTATTTTTGTTGTTCTTGTGTAGGTCTCCGCAGGGCCTCTGAAAGACTCTGTAGGCTATCCGAGCGCCTTCAATAGGCTCCGCAGGACTCTGAGTTAGCCTCATCAGGCTCCGCAACACAGTTTTATGAATTTTTTAAAATGATTGTTTTTAATGATCTTAACTATTATTTTAATGAATATATTTTTAATTTTTCATTCAGGCAAAAGGCTGGATACCAGAAGTATTCACTTCTTACGTGTGTGAAGAACATGTTACATCCCCGATATTGGATTGGAACCGCATGATAGGTCGTTTCCGTTGGCTCGGCCGATACTTGTAATTGGTGCGAAATTTGGACGTACGCTCAGTGAAAATCAGAGTATATGAATATTCTGATTGTTCTGAGATTCGGAAATTCGGAGATTCGGAGGTTCGGAGATTCGTTATGAAATTCGACTCCTGCTATGCGCAGTTGAAGAGATCAACACGATGAATAATTATTCAATGTTGAGTTTATTCGTAGATATTGTTTGATAATGAGTTACAGATTAGTTCGTACTTTTGAGATGGTCCGAATTTAGCGTCGGTGTACAAAGTTTGTAAATGGTTGTCGTTTAAACACTTCTGTTAAAATAACTTGGATGATTTCTTATGAAAAGATAATGTTAGAATATACAACTAACATATTATATAGACGCTGTAGCTAAGTTTCTGTAACTGTTAACTCGAGTTATGTCAAAGGCAAAAAGCTCGAAATTGGGTCGGAGCATGTCTTTTTATAGTTGCTCTAGTTTTGGGTGGAGGGGATTTAGTTTGGGGTGGAGTTTGGTTTTCCCTTTGGAGAGGGTCGGAAGGTTTTTGTGATAGGCTGGGTTTTCCCTATCATCTTACTATTTAGCTATTGGAAAGGAAAATTAGGTATACTCTACTATGTCAATATTAGAGGTAACTACGCAGAGCGCCCTTTTACCGACTAGAGGACATATGCTACCGACGTTTGGTCATTGCTTAGTTTTGAAAATTGACTGCGCCTCTAATGCCGGCCAGTACGTAACACTCTCGCTTTTGTAATATGCAGATCGCCAAACGCCATTTCAAACCAGAATCCGCCGCCACCTGTCATGCTCATTCACAGATGTCGTCAGATGGCATCACGTTCTACTTTATAAAAGTTGTCCAGGGAGGGTGTCACTTATCATGTGGATTCGCCCATCGAATCCCCTAGTATTAAATAGCTTATACTTCTCACCACGCGGCAGCACTCGACGGGTACCCCCTTCTGGGTTCCCCTACTCTAAGCCTCTAGCGTTAAGACTTCGATAAAAACCCGCGCACAGCGTGCCGGAGTGTCTTTTCTTCGATCGAAATTTGAAATTAAATATAGATCTGTATTTTTAATAAAAGTTTCTAAAGTAAATGTAACAAATTACGATTTTTACTATTTACCCCGTAACAAATTTGGCGATCCTGCCAGGATAGTAATTCAACGATTACGATCAAAAGAATACTATCTTGTGACGAATCCGGGAACTCTACGGACTCCTGCATAAATACGGAAACTTTTGAAAAAACTTCGATAAAATCCTACTCGGTGAATTTAGTAGCCGTTGTTACGAAAGGATTTGAAAAAAAAGGAAAATATTACGTTAAATCGGACCACGTTCCGATCCCTGAACGCCTACTGAAGAAGAAAGAAACAGACGTCACCAAGCAGAGCTTGCACCGCTGACATCCCGATCCCAATCATCGCACCAGCGGCAGCAATAGTTCGAGACGATTCCAAAGTACTACGGTGCACCAGGACATCGCCCGACCGGCTGCAACGCATCAGTTTCAGTTTCACGTAAGAATTCGACCCGTAGGACTGGATCCGCGAATCCATTTCCTTCGTTAACAAAAGTCGACACTCTACTCTGAATTATTGGGCAAGTTTGTAGCAACTTACCTTTCAATAACAGAGCTAAACCAAATAAAGGCCGGAGGCAAGGCTATCACCAACCACGGTCCACCATAATAATTCCTACGGTCAACCGCGTCGCGATTACACACCCGTAACACCCGTGAACGATAGTCTAAGTACACTTGAATAACCCGCGAATTTATGATTAAGGGTCTCTTAAGGTACTACTAGGGTAAATAATTTAACGAATACGCTGGCATTCTACGAGTATAGAACTCGGAAGCAGCATTTTTCTACCGAGGAAAGCGACAAGACTGACGAAGACACTACCGACAATAGACATACCATTCCCTATATCACTCCTAAAATGTCAAATTCAAGAATAAATTCTCCTACTCGAACATCAGAAAATTCTTTTCTCAATAAAATAATGGAAACTATCAAGGCTCAAGGAACTCTCGTAGAAGAAAGATATCAGCAAATCGCCGACAAATTAACAACGACCGACCAACGTTTTGAAATAGCAAATCAAGAAAATCAAAACCGCCTACGCGATATAAAAAAACTCGCAAGACACATGAAGATACTCGCCACCGAAGACGAGGAACAAAGCGATGATGAAATCGCGTTACCAATCGATCGTGAAATTCGAACCACACGCGCCTCGCGACAGAGCTCACGTTCTCATACTCCCGAGTCCCTGTCGCCAGAACGCGCTCTATACGATGAGCCACCCGCGCAAGCCGCTCAACCTAGACCAGACCGACGATATGACAATACTATAAACAATGCCATGTTCCCAGCCAAGGAAATTGTACGTACCATTGAAGTACTTCGAGGAAAAGATGACGTGGGAACCAAAGACTTTATTCGTAGCATTCGACGAGCCAGGGAACGTTGTTCTCAACCCGAGCTATTACTCGATTTCGTATTGGCTGAGAAAATTCAAGACAATGCTAAACGAGCGATAAGATATATTCGTATTGAATCGTATGAGGAGTTGTACGATGCTCTAAAAAAAATGTAGCGTTAACAACTTCCGTTGAAAACGCGCGTTCACGTCTTGACAACGTTCGTCAACAACAAACAGAAAATGTGCAAGCATACACGCTGCGTTTCCGTCAATCTTTGAACGAATTAAAATAAGCAATTCAAAGTGAACATTCAAGCACACGTCACCGTACTATGGCAATGCAGATTGAGGAAAAGGCAGCAACCAAAAGATATGTTATGAATCTACGAGAGGAGATCGGATCGCAAGTTCGCACCCAACGACCGCATGATGTCAACGCAGCCTACCAAGAAGCACTCGAAGCTGAATGCTGGATCAGAGAAAAACAAAGCAAAGGACGCACCACTCATTCATCTGATCAACAACGAACTCCAGCACGCGCATCTAATCATTCTATGGTCACCGCCGATCGAATGAAACTATTCTGTAACGGGTGTAAACGAATCGGCCATACTGAGGAAAAATGTTATGCAAAAAAATCATCAAGCTCAAAATTTTCAACGGGCCGGCAACCAAAAGAGACCTCCGCAAAACAACCAGGTGCGAATGACAATGATAGATCCAAACGAGGAAAAAACCAGCGAACAGGAGGAAAACCAACCGATCGAGCAAGAAGAGACAGAGTTTCAACAGTATCTGGAAGACTGCAATCAATCGCCATCCGATTGTGGGGAACAAACAGAACAGGTAGATTGTTAACTGACAGTGGATCTTCAATCAATCTTATTAAGGAGGGACTCATTTCCCCGGAACATCGGGTACAAAAGATAGCAGGAACTTTCACCATGGGAAGAGATAAGTATGAGACCGAGGAAAGGACAAATTTGTACTTTCAAGGAAAACGACACATCTTCCATATAGTACCGGATAGTTTTCCCATGCCTGAGGATGGTTTAATCGGCCTACCTTTCCTGCACGCATACGATTATTGCTTAACCAGGGATGTACTGCAACTCGACAAGAACAAATACCCGTTACAAACAAATGAGATTTATGTGCCTGCTAACAGCGTCGCCAGAATCATAGTGCCTGTAGCGCAACCGTCAGGTGACCTACTAATCGAAAATATCAAAGGAATGGCCGACGCTATATATCACGTTCTCAAAGGAGAAATAAAAATACCTATTCACAACGAAGAAGCAACCCCGATAAAAATCACAATTGATAATATACAGGGAACGCCTACAAACATTCCACGAGAAAAAATATTCACACTAACACCTGCCGAGTTAAATAAACGGTTACAACTTTTAAAAGATCACACAAGATTGGGACATATCGAACGCACTCATCAAGAGTCTATATCCAGGATTGTTCAGGCATATCATGAAATTTTCACATTCAAAGGAGACCCGCTTCCGTGCACGAGCCTTGCACATCATCAAATAGTTCTCACCGACAATAAAGCCATCAACAACGCATCTTACCAACCACCAGAATGTCATAAGGCCGAAATCTCTCGACAAATGACAGAAATGCTAAATAAACGAGTAATCAGATATTCCAAGTCCCCGTACAATTCACCAATTTGGGTGGTTCCAAAGAAGAATGATGCCTCGGGAGAAAAAAAGTGGAGAATTGTAATAGATTATCGAAAATTAAACGAAAAAACAGATCAAGACGCTTACCCGTTACCAGTGATCGACGATATCTTGGATCATTTGGGAAAAGCTAAATTTTTCTCAGCATTGGACCTGAGTTCTGGTTTTCATCAAGTTCCTATGGAGGAATCATCGAAAAAATACACAGCATTTTCCACACCTGAAGGACATTTCAAATACGAGCGAATGCCTTTTGGACTAAAGAACGCTCCAGCTACATTTCAACGGATGATGGACACAGCTCTTAGAGGATTGGTCGGAAGAGTTTGTCTTGTTTACCTCGACGACATCATTGTTTTCGGATCATCATTGCAGGAGCACAACGAGAATTTGGTGATTTTGTTCGAACGACTGAAACAAACGGGATTGAAACTCCAGCCAGACAAATGCGAGTTCTTGAAGCCTGAACTCGAATATCTTGGGCATGTTATCACCAACGAAGGAGTTAAACCCAATACAAATAAATTGGAGGCTGTCAGAAACTTTAAAACTCCGTCAACACCAACTGAAGTCAAATCCTTCCTGGGTCTCGCCGGATACTACCGGAAGTTCATGAAGAGTTTCTCGACAATCGCAAAACCTCTCACTGACCTAACAAAGAAAGATCATATTTTTGATTGGACTCCGAATTGTCAAAAATCCTTCGACAATTTAAAAAACATGCTGTGTTCGGCACCAGTATTAAAATACCCCGACTTTACAAAGGAATTCACGTTGACCACTGATGCGTCAAACGTGGGAATCGGTGCTGTACTGTCGCAAGAAGGACACCCATGTTGCTACATATCCAGAACACTTAACAAACCCGAAGTTAACTATAATACGTCTGAGAAGGAATTGCTCGCGGTGGTTTGGGCATGTAAAAGGCTCCGACAGTATCTACTGGGACGAAAATTTACTATTCAAACGGACCACAAAGCTTTGCAATGGCTTGTTAATGTAAAAGATCAATCGTCGAGATTGTTGCGGTGGAGACTGCGTTTGGAAGAGTACGACTACAAGATCGAATACAAAAAAGGCTCGGAAAATAGAGCAGCCGACGCATTGTCTAGAGTTTTCGTGACCACCGAAAGTGAGACCGAGGACGATTCACGCACCGCGTTGCTCGAACACTATAAACAATGGATTTCCAACAATAAATCGCCCGCTAAGTATGTGGTTAAGCCAAATGCAATTGGAAAACATTGGATAAAGATAATTAAGACACCAGAGAGACTAACTAACAACGAAACGCTTCTACCGGACTACAACGAGCAGCAATGGTTGAGCATTCTAACGAATCTTGCACTGAACACTCTTTCACAAAAAATTACCACAATACGATTTCATTTCTGTGATCCACAATTCACCACAACAGACAAACTGAGAGACAGAGAGAGAAACTGACAGACAAGAGAGGCACACGGTTCTCTAGCTAGCCAACACTTCGGCGAAAATAAAACCCTTGATAGAATCAAAAAGATCGCACAGTGAAAGGGAATCGAGGAGGATGTCATACAGTTTGTTAAAAGTTGCGAAATCTGCCAACGACATAAGTTAACGCCAACGACATAAGTTAACGCGTATACGACCACGTTCGGAAGCAGTGATTCCTGATACTGCACTCGAACCAAATGATAAAATAGCTATGGACATTTTTGGACCTCTACCCCTCTCCAGCAAAAAACAACAAATACATCTTAAGTATCCAAGATACACTAACAAAGTATCTGGCACTGATACCTCTAGCCAGAACAGATAGCGAAACCATCATCGACCAGTTGTTCGAGCACTTTATCTATATATTTGGCGCGCCGAAAAGTGTACTCACGGATCAAGGTACAAACTTTGTATCCAACCTTATGCAAGACTTTGAGAATCTCTTTCAAATCAACCACGGGAAAACTACAGCGTTTCACCCACAAGGGAACGGGTCGCTCGAAAGAACGCACGCTGTAATAAAAGACCTTATCAAAACAACAATGGATAAAACTTCTACTAACTGGGATGAAAATTTAAAATTTATCACTCTGGCTTACAACACATCTAAACACGAGAGTCTTGACCAAACCCCTTTCGAGCTCACCTTTGGACGGCAGGCCAACTTGCCTTCTATCCTAGGAACCACTTCTCTCCTTACACACCACGAACTTGTCAACGCATGGAAAAAACGGCACAATCATTACTTGGAACGGGCAAGAAATAGACTTTTGCAAGCGAAGGTAAAGCATAAAGAAATTCACGACTCTAAAATAGCTATAGTCATGCCGGTCTTTAAACCTGGTGACATGGTTATGGTTCACAACGACCACAAACAAAATAAGCTCTCTCCGGAATGGACTGGACCTTTTGAGATAAAATCAGAATTATCAAACAACAATTATAAAATATTAGTCAACACCAAGGAAATAAATATACACGTAAATCGATTGAAGCCCTATTTTAAACGTTGAATGCTTGTCACAGGATGGGAGCGAGGGAGCTCGCGGTCGTCTTTATCGCCATCACAGCCATTGGTAGTGAATTGACGACAACTTCGTTAAAGGGATCAACAATATATTCCGAACATATTGGGACAGTGCAGATTTACCACGAAGAATGGAAACTCGTCATAGGAATCGACATAAGTCAGATTCATGAACGCTACGTCAAACTCAATGATATTTTCACTGAAACAATTATCACCTGTGAGCGTTGTGGCGACAAACTCGAGATTAAGATCCTAGGGGGACGTCTGGTACGATTGGATGCCTTGAGAAACATCCTTGGAAGCGTATTGCACGAGACAACGTTTCGAAAAAAAAGAGGATTAATCAACGCTGTTGGAAGCTTATCCAAAGTATTGTTTGGAACCCTCGATCAGAGCGATTTAGATTACATCAACAAAGAATTCGACAAGCTCTACGAAGACAACAAAATATTGGCAAACAGCATATCTAATCAAACAAAAATCATTAAAGTCATGTTAAATTCGGAAAGCCACGCTCTTACCGCTCTTACTGAACAAAGCAAACAAAATCTTGAAAATTATAAACTTCTTGTTAGGACCTTGAATAATCAGACAAAAGAAATTTTCTTGAGTAACCAGTTAACTATTTGTACCTTAATCTTGGATAAATTAATACCTCTCCAAAATGAAATCCATCCACAAGTAATGAAAGAGGTCGGACTGAAGCTCGACGACGTCGAAAGTTCCTTGAATAGGGTCAGACAGGATCGACGTACAAAAACATGGACAGAGACTGCGTCAAGGACATTAACATATTTAGGCTATGTGAGCATGGCAATAGTTGGATTAGGATTAATATATAAGTGTGGAATACTGGGCCTGTTATCTCGATGTATGCCCAGCATCTGTATAAGTCTGTTTTGCCTACATAATACCATCAATAATAGAGACCAAACCCCTGTTGTGCGATATGTGAATGGAGAATTTCCGCAAGCTGGACTTGGGCCCGATGCCCGAAGACGGCACTTGCATTCTGACGAGAGCGTGAGCGTAACGCCAAGTGAAAAATTACGCCTTTCGGGTGTAAGGCGAATCTAGAACGGGGAGTGTAATATGCAGATCGCCAAACGCCATTTCAAACCAGAATCCGCCGCCACCTGTCATGCTCATTCACAGATGTCGTCAGATGGCATCACGTTCTACTTTATAAAAGTTGTCCAGGGAGGGTGTCACTTATCATGTGGATTTGCCCATCGAATCCCCTAGTATTAAATAGCTTATACTTCTCACCACGCGGCAGCACTCGACGGGTACCCCCTTCTGGGTTCCCCTACTCTAAGCCTCTAGCGTTAAGACTTCGATAAAAACCCGCGCACAGCGTGCCGGAGTGTCTTTTCTTCGATCGAAATTTGAAATTAAATATAGATCTGTATTTTTAATAAAAGTTTCTAAAGTAAATGTAACAAATTACGATTTTTACTATTTACCCCGTAACACTTTCTTTCTCTCCGACTATATTTCTCATCTATGTATACTAAGAAAATATAAATGTGCGACGGAGATTTCTCCGAATAAATGTAAATTATCGACCACTTCGACAGATTGAAGGGACGAAAATATTCTCGGGGAAATGTACAATTAAAATTTGGGAATATTGAAATAATATTTGTGTGATATTTTACGTATATGAAATCGTCCATCTGTTGTCGATTCATATGTCGTGATTTACTAAATCAAGAATAACTTTGCTGCATTCAGTTAATGTGATCGTATGATTGTCCGTCTGTTGTCAATCTACGTAAATAATTTATTGAAATTCTACAAAATAATTTGTCTATTGTCAATTCACGTAAATAATTTATTGATTTAACGTTTGATTGTCCGTCTGTTGTCGATCTGCGTAAATTATTTATTTATTTATGGTATGAAATTCCGGGAACGTATAAAATCGTTTGGCAAGTCGATTAATTGAATGAATACCCCAATGTTTTTCTCTCCGCCTCGCCGACAATTGAGAAGTAATCAGCGACAAACAACGCAAAGCTCGAGAGATATGTCGATACCGGGAGGTGCGGGTGCAAATATAGTGGGGGACATAGTAATCGAATCGCGACCGCCAACACCAGCGGTAAGGGGCAGAGGACGATCCACCTCAACAACACCCGGGCTGCCCTTAAGTCGCCCAGGGAGTAATTTAAATAACACGATATGCGTCGAAGTTGCCGCGAATAACGAAAATAATATCGAAACAAGAGTCGAATCATTCGAAACAGAAATTGCAAATTTTAAATCAAGATTCGATGAGATGCAGCAAAGAATGGAAACCATTTTACAGGTAAAAATCGGCCAGAGTCAAAATGAAAATGTGTTGGACGGGAATAACCAACCATTAAGAAATACGGATAGGGCAAATCCGACGGAAACCCCGGGGAATGGGGAAAATCGTGAAAATAATATTCTAACGGGGATGGGCGGAGCTTCATTTCCCGAGTTTAGCTCGCAAAAGGCAGCGACGAGTCAAAACTACCTAGCTGAGGGGGTTGAGACACCGTGGAGAGTAGGACAATTGTCACACGCAAGGAACGCGAGTGCATGTGCTCCGGTAGGGGGAAATCGAGGAGGAACGTGTGGACTCCGAGTCGATGGACCAACGAGTTTTCGCGACACGTCAATCGATAGAGAATTGCGGTCGAATATTTTAACTAATCTTGTAAATAATCCGGAAGATAATCTGCAAGATTTACATCAAATCGAGATCGTGTATAGGGCACCAAACGGTCAAAAGAGAGTTAGTGAGATATTCGTGTCTAATGAGGAGTATCTAAGATTAACAGGGAATAATCAAAATTCGAGTCGAGTTAACGAGGATATTAATTTCCGAACCGAAGTTTTGAATTCGAATACTCAGAATCAGAATCGAGTATTTATGCCAGCTAACTCACAGCCGCTGCCGCGATTAAGCCGACAAGACACGGCAACAATAAACGAACAGCGACCACAAACAACATCTTTGCCTTTTTTCGAAGCACAGCCGGAGCCAGTAACAAGACAGGGTAGTCTTTCGTGGCAAAAATATGAATCGAATCCGATAGAACAGACCCCTTTCGCGTACGGTGGAAGGGATAGGGAATTTAATCGACAATTAAATCAACCATGGGATTTGAACACCGGCATTCGTGTGACGAAATTAGTCAGCGACTGGAAATTAAACTTCCCAAAAACTGAGAAAGACCCCGATCAGTTTTTGCTAATATTACAGGAAAGACTCGACACGACGGGAATAAATAAAGACATATTTGTACCCTGTTTATCCGCGATTTTCATGGGACCACATCGGACGTGGTATTTAATAAACAAACCGCGATGGCAATCGTGGAGAGATTTCGCGTGCGCGTTTAGACAAAATTGGGCTGTCAAAAAGGACGATATGGATCTCTATACCGAGGTAGGAGAATTAAAAGTTGAGAAGAACGAAACTCTCGCGGAATTTACCTACCGGGCTCGTTTTCTTTTCGAACGAATGGTGAATCCGCCACCATTCCAAAAACAAATCGATCAAATCGTCAAGAAATTTAATCCACGTAATATGCTCGAAATTCTCGGGTTGAGAATAAATAATTACGAAGAATTTCTCCACTTCGCCAACGTCAGAGGCGATGTTTACAAACAGTTTAACGAGTGGAAACGGGGCAAATTCGTGAAAAACCGAGTCGATTTGAATTGTATCAAGAACGAAATTGAAGACGAAGACAGAGACGAATACGAGGACGAAACATCTGACGAACTCGACGCGAACGTGCAAACGGATTTAAACGCGATAAATTCCAAAACTCGTAACGCGAGACCACCGACTGTAAATAATACCAAACCTCTAGTCCGTCAACGCCTAGAACAAAATTTATCGTGATTTGAAAACAAAAATACACACGCAGATAATCGGCCACCACCGAAAGACGACGCAAATAAAAAACGTTTCGATAACCTGATAGATTTTTCTAAGGCTTTCTGCTACAACTGTGGAGAGATAGGGCATATCTCACGCTTCTGTAGGGCCGCTCGACAGGAGATATGCTGCCGCTGTCAGAAGAGGGGACATGAAAATCAAAATTGCCCTACGCTTCCGGGAAACGAGCAAGACCCACAGTAACGCTGCCTCCAGTTATTGAATCCAAGGGTAAGGGGGAAAGAAAAGAAGTTAGTCAATCCGCAAGGAAAAACAACTCAGAAACCGCGAACGTATTAAAGATCAATGAAAGTAAAACGTTGAAACACCCACCGGAAAAACTCGAATTAAACCCATTAAATTCCATTGGGCCATCTCACACGGATTGAAATTACGTAACCGTAGATATCGATAATGATTCGGGCGAAGAATGCGAATTAGCGGAAAATGAAGACGAAATAACGCTAGACGAAGACCATAATGAAAAACTAATTCAGCTGAGCACGGTTTCGAATAAACATTCGGTAGAAAACAATAACGTAGAAACTTTAAAAGAATGGAAACCGGAGAACTTTCCAACTCAATCGTCGCATCGATTAACGCAAAGACGAATATTAAGAAACGAGAAAGGGACAAAAGAACCGGTATACGTCACTAAAGTTCCCGTAACTATCGAAATTGGTGGCCAAAAATTAAGTGGAATTATCGATTGTGGTAGCGAGCGGAGTTATATAAGCCCTAGGGCTTTCGGTCGCGTCGAATTATATAAAATGCAAAAAGTAAGACCAGATTCCACGTCAACTTCGGGCATTTGCTTAGGCGACAGTTCGATAGTAAAAAGTGAGGGAGGAACGTGTTTCATGATCGATATAGGCGACGTATATGGCCCTCAGTGGTTTAGTATTTTGCGAGGTGCATCGAACGATATAACTCTGGGCATGGATTTCTACACGGAGAGAATTTCTTATTAATTTTTACTGTGAAATCTCGGTAAAAATTACATTAAAAACTTGAACCCGGTGACAAATGTGCAAGCAGTTAAAAATTCACACTAGTTTCAGATATTTTACTTTTAGGCATGTAAAAATTGTAGCACGTAGCATAATTTTTACATTCCTCTCAGTAGAAATTCTGAAAAATTCTCATATCGATTTTTTACGTTGTACTATGAAACATTTCCGATACATAACGATAAAAATTTCAATGGATTGCCTGAAAAATTCCAAGTCTTTACAGTAAAAATTACCTGGACAAACTTGAAATCCTTAAAATCCCTAGCGGAAAATTAATTCCCTATGATTTAATAAATACTCTATATGCTGTATTTTTTTGTAAAGAGCTAGTAAGGAATAGTAATAATAATAATAAATACAATTTTATTTATAATAAAATTAAAAATTCTTCAAAATTGGTCTGAAAAATAAGAAAATTGGAAAATAATTTTACAATTATACCATTAAAATGTTTTTGCAACTAAAAAGACTTTTTTTATTAGCTATGATTTTCATTGTTTTCATGCATTTCAAAGGGTTATTCTTAATCCTAATTGGAGAGGGAAAGAATAAATTTTCAAGCACAGTAATAAAGAGTATTTAATGAAACGTTCACGTCCATTGCTTTATTATAATTTTTGTTCCGTCATATAATCGCGAAATGTGCGTAAATTTGGCACAAAACAATTCTTCTAAATTTAATAATTTAAAGGTGTAATTCCACGAGAATATTTTGTAGCCTTGGAAGTGATAATTTAATCCAAAATCGTTCAATTCTTTAACCATAAATTGATACTTACATTCCGCGGTTCGTCAAGATTTATTTCAGCCTAAAATGAAACAGTTTTTTCAAACATTTCTTATTAAAATGTCACTATTTTTTGTTCTTAATTGTTACACATTTTAGTAGAATATTTACGTACCATTTTACAATTAGACACTTCACACTTTATTACACTTTATTTTTCTTTCGTAGCACACAATAGACTGACAAAACTTTTGTGGCACATGCTTCGTACTGTAACGCGTACGCGCGATGCCGCTGTTGCCAAACAACGCGGGTCGGCGTCGTTACACTCATCACACACAACGCATACTCACGTCAGGCGTCTATATACACATTCACGTCCGACGGGCATTAGCCTGTTCTTAGGCATACGCGCACTCTCTCACAGCTTGCGTTCACGTATACGCGCGCTACATAGAGCTCACGTGGTACGGCCAGGCGATCTAGCACTGACTGATTTTACTGTTCAGAACGTAAAAATTCTGGTGGACGCACGGAAACTTTCGGCTTCCTTCTGTAAATTTTCAAGGCAAACACGCAAATTTCTGAATGTGCACCGTACATCTTCATTTGTATCAGCACTTTTTTCAACTTATTGTAGTAATGTTTACGTTTCACGAAAATTTACTGTTAATTTCAGCAAAAATTCTAGAAAATATTTTAAATTTCTGTCACGCAACAGTAAATTTTTACGCATTTCTATTAAAATGTACAATTTATTTCCTAATAACCTGAAGAATTGCACAGTTGTCACTAAGTTACTGTGATTTCACAGTAAAAATTACTGAAAAATTCTCTCCGTATACCTGAGTTTCAAAGTAAAGATCGACTCAGAAAATAATACGTGGACGTTAACGGGAAGCGAGTTTTCTTTTCCCTTATCACGTCGATGCCTCCTCACGACAGAATTAACAGCGTTAACCACGAACGAAACAGAAACTCTAAAGAACTTTCTTGATTCGGAATTCGCAAAATTCGACAAGGAACCGGTAGGCGTCACAAATCTAATAGAACACGAGATAGAATTGGACGACCCTATCCCACACAGACAAAAACCGTACCGTAGAAGCGAGGTAATACGTAAGTTTATCGATAAGGAAGTTGACAGATTACTCGAGAAGAAATACGTCGCCTGGAGCAATAGTGATTGGGCTAGTTCACCAGTAGTAGCACCCAAGGCTAACGGATGCCTCAGATTTTGTATCGACTATAGAGCCGTAAATCTAAAAACGAAAAAGCCCGCGTACCCTTTACCACAGATGGGGTCAATATTGTCACAACTTCGTAACGCAAAATTAATATCGACACTGGACATGAGTGAAGCCTTTCACCAGATACCTATGTCCGAGGCTAGTAAAAAGATTACCGCGGTTGTCGTCGAGGGTAAAGGCTTGCTTGAATGGCTCCGGCTGCCATACGGATTAACGGGGGCACCATCAACCTTTCAACGATTGATGGATAAACTCAAACGACGTATCAAAGAAATAATTATCGAGCGGAAACTCCCAAATCACTGGATCGATAAAATTTTTGTTTACTTAGATGATTGGATAATCGTTAGCGAAAATTTGGAAGAACATCTCACGCTGTTGTCCATTTTATTCGAGGTCTTGCGCGAGGCGAAATTGAAAATAAATAGAGAAAAGAGTAGTTTCGCGTGCCGCGAAGTAAAATATCTTGGATACATTATCGATGAATTCGGAATGAGACCTAATCCGGAAAAAATTCAGCCGATAATCGATAACCCCGTACCGCAAGATCGTACTCAATTGCGTCAATTCAACGGACTCGTAAATTGGTATCATCGACATTTAAAAAACATAGCCAAAATCCAGGGCCCATTGAATAAACTCACAAGGCCGAAAACACCGTGGAAGTGGACCGAAATCGAGCAAAATTCATTCGATGAGGTTAAGAAAGCGTTAATCGACGTCCCCAGGTTGTACACGCCGATACCGAGTGAGCCGTTTATTCTATACACGGACTCTAGCGACTTCGGGTTAGGCGCAATACTCGTTCAAAAAGACCCGAACTCGGATACAGAAATATTAATCGAAGCGTTGAGCCGACCCCTCAGGGGCGCCGAATTTCATTACACTACTACGGAAAAAGAATGTTTAGCCGTCGTGTGGGCCATGGAAAAACTGAGGTGTTATTTAGAGGGTATGAAATTCAAAGTCATAACCGATCATCAGGCGTTAAAATGGCTTTATAATCTAAAAACCCAGTCGGTCGATTAGCCCGTTGGGCAATTTATCTGCTCCAACACCATCTAACTATCGAACACAAACGGGGAACATTAAACGAGGCGCCGGACGCCCTATCGCGCATTTTCGATATCGATGTAGACCCCTTAGGCTGGGAAGACGTAGTCGAGGAAACGATTAAAAACCGTATCAAGTTAAATTCAATTTGTAACAACGATTGGTACGAAACTGAAAAATAACTCGTCATGAAACACCCCGATAGGTTTCCGGAGTGGAAAATCGAAAACAATGAGCTCAAATATTATCGACCGGATTACGCCAAGTCTCTGATCGATGACGAACACCCTTGGAAAACAGTGATAAAACCGGATAACATTAAAGAAATACTCCGCGATAATCATGAGTCGCCTCAAGCGGGACATTTCGGTCGAGATAAAACCCTAGATCGAATCAGGCAAAATTGGTATTGGCCCGGGATGACCGAGGACGTTAAATCATTTGTAGACGAATGCGATATATGCGTCAGGGTGAAACACGATCAGAAACCCAAGCACGGTCCTTTAACAACAAGACCGCTTCAAACCCCGTGGTCTCAAATTGCGATTGACACGGCTGACATGACTCGGTCGAGGAAAGGGAACTCGTACATCGTAGTAGTTCAAGATCTAAATACCAAATATATCGAATTGTTTCCAACGCGAGATAAAACGGGAAAAACCATCGTAAAATGACTCGACATAGTATTCGATCGGTGGGCACACCTCACACTTTAATCTCGGACAACGGTAAAGAATATTGTAACAAAGACGTGTTGAGTTTCTTACAGGCCAGAGGCGTAAGACAATTAACGACTCCCCTGGCCCATCCTCAATCAAACCCTGTCGAGCGAGTAAATCGGACTATAAAACCAATGGTCGTGGCTTTTATAAAAGATAATAAGCAAACCGAGTGGGATCAGTACGTAACAAAAGTTCAGCTAGCATACAATACTGTGCCCCATGCCGGTACCCGAATCTCCCCGTTCTTTTTGAATCACGGCCGCGAAGCTATTGTCAGGCGAAAAACTACTGATAGTAACGAAAATTCTCAGGAAAACGAGGTCGGGGAAAACGAATGGGCTGAACGTATGAATAAAATCGACGAGTTTCGACATAAAATCGAAATATACCTTAAAAAACATGTCGACAGTAGACTAGCCAAGCGAAATAAAGATAAAATTCTTCAGGTCGATATAAAAGAAGGAACAGAAGTATTTTACCCGAATAAAAAATTAAGTAACAAGGCAGAGGGTTACAATGCCAAGCTGGCGCACCGTTATCTAGGCCCAGCTAGGGTACAAAGAATTCTTGGTCCAATGACTGTCGAACTGGTCGATAGTAAAAATAAAAAGCTTGGAATATATTACATATCCGACCTGAAAATACCGCGACGGAACTTGAGGAAAATTTGAAAATTACCTTACAGATCGAAACAACAACTGCCATCGAGGGAGTAATGTCATCGTCAACGGAGAACCCCGAAATCACGCCGAGGTCGAGCGAGGAGCTGGATGAGCTCCTACAACGGAAGCTGGCGATCCAAGCTCAACTGGAGGAAGTTAGCCGCAAAATCGAAGGTCTCGAGAGCGGGAATACGTCGAAGAGGTCGTCAGTGAACGACCTTACACTCGACGAGAGAGAAGAGGAAGGAGCGGCGACGAATGAGTTAGACGATGCTCCTCAATCGACAACACAAACCACGCCGCACAACGAGCGTGCCGCCGAGCCTCCTGCGACAGGGTCTCCTTTCTCTGAACCGTGCGCCCTAGCGGAGAGAGAAAATGTGGAGCTTACTCCTCTTCAACGAGGGGTCATTACATCGACCGGGGAAACCCCAAAAGCTAAGAAGACTTCGGACACCGCCGCGGAGATGCAAAAGATCCTGGAACAGATTAAAAAGCTCCCGCCGCCGAGACTCACGTCAACCTGCACCATCTATACTCCAGAGGACATCGAGAAGGAAAATCGATTGCGTCGACGCAACGAAAGCGCTAACCACCCGAAGGAGAAATCAGCGGCCTTGTCAAGGGACAAACTCTCGACCGATAACCCAAGGGCACTGCTGGCGCCATCGGTACTGGTTAAGCCGCACCCCGCACGGATACTGCCGTCGTTCGACGAAGTTCTGAAGGAATTGAACATCATTCGACCAGAAGAAAAGGGGAGAGAAGATCGACTGTTCTACACCGACTGTCGAATCCTCACTCAAAAACAGTTGGGCAGACTGGTCATAAAGAGAGGACAAATCCTCGTCGATAAAATGACCTCTCGGAAAGTCGATCGCGGAACACAAACCTACATAACGCAGGTGGGAAAGCAGCACGTCATCGGTTGCATTAATTGTCGATCAGAGACTCACCACTTCTGGAAGTGTCAGCTTCCATACAGACCGGGATTTTGTCATATATGCGGAGCTGAGGGATTCGACGCTCAAGATTGCATATATCCTCATGGAGTCGAACACGAGAGGATGCTGGAGAGATGCGCGGGATGCTCTAGAGACCTGTCGCTTTTCTGCCCGAAGTGTCCGGATTGTAATATTCGATATCAACCCATAGTCGACTGGCTGAGGCTCAATTATGCCACGTGGCCTACTTGGATGGTCCCGGAAGATCATCGAGCACTACTCGGAGAGGGCGATTCGACTTTGAAAAAGAGAATCAAGATGAAATTCTCTGACCCCAACGATCCGCCAAACAAGATACGGGCCTTCCTCATACGCGAGAATGCTTTGGAGACAGCGCCGGTAATCGCAAGTCCGCGAATACCGACCCCTCAACAACTTTCGGAGGAAAAGCGCCAACTGGCTGTGGAAGCGCTGTGTCGGCGACCGACCTATCGATACCTCGACGACGTGATGGAGGATCGTCCGAAACTCGACGACGACGTAGAGTACACGGTACTCGTTCCGTCAAAATACAAGAAACCCAGCGTCTAAACGACTCAGCGGGGTTTACTTTTCTTTTTCCATAAAACATTATTTCTCTTACGTATCGATTACCATTCGATTTATTTTTTTGTGTTTTTGTGTGTTCTTTTTCTAAGGTTTTTATTTTATTACGTTCGAATCGACTTTAAAATAACTATTGTTCAGTGAATAACCTGCATCTGTAAAGAAATATAGCTGACGCGCTCGCACACGTGCATCGTGGTGGCTATGTAAAATCTTGATGTAAAAAAAAGACAATCGAACTATCGAGCGCGGGCGACAGGGGGACAGTCTCGCAAAAAATGTCTAACGCGATCGGTCAAAAAAAAGGGGAAGGGCTCGGTCCCTATACACAACCCTCAAAACACCCCCTTTACAATCCAACGGGATTAACAACATGCCAATTCCTTAAAATCGACAACAAAATGTCAGGATGGCAAGGGAACGGCAGCAGCTCGAGGTTCCCGCTCCTTGACGTTAATCCTCGTACCGATGCAGAAGGCTACGGCTCGTTATCTGACGGTACGAGGATCACATTCCTCGATCACAAAGTCGTAACAATTGTATACCAAGATAAATCATGGTGGGTTTTTATGCCTTCGGGCTTTTCCCACCTGAGCCAATAAAGAAATATTTCTATGGCTCAACGCGAGTGATTTCATGTGAATTATTTCCCGATTCCTCCTAATAATTTAAACAAAAAAAAAAGAGAAAACGAAAAGACGAAGCAACCGCATGTTGCGGAAGCTTCGACAATACAAAATGGTGTCAGAAGTGGGATACGAACCCACGCCCTCAAAATCATACGCGCGAATCAACAACAACGAACTCTCTGCACCTCGCTCTCCGGACTCGCCACCCCCAGCGCGCTACGAAAAAAGGGCAATCATCTTCTGCAAAAGATAAGTATTCGCATATTGATATATAAAATAATAATCTTATCATACAGAAATAATACAGAAACTCTTGTATTTAAAGAACTGCCTCGAAGGCGACGCCTTGAATAAGATTCTCATTTACAACGTGAGTGAGGAAAATTACGGCGCGGCATGGAAATTGCTTCTTGAATCGTACGATAAAGTTCGCATTTTAGTCATCAAACATCTCGACGCGATTCTCGAATTACCAATCCAAACGAAGGCCACGCACAAAGGACTGTCGCGACTCGTCGACGACATGCGCCAACACGTGAGCATGCTCGCGTCCATGAACGTTGAACCGGACGAACATATGTTGGTGCGAATAATTGAACGCGCATTACCAAACAATATTCGTGCAAAATGGGAGGAAACTCTGAATCTCGACGTATCGCCGACGTTGGATCAGATCTACAAATTCGTTTCCGAAACAGCATTTCGTTATCTCACACTCGAACAAGCCGCATCGTGTTCCAAACAAGTTGTAAATAAACGACCGTTCACCGGTAAAGAAATGCGCGGATTCAAAACACGGAAAGGAGAAGACGGGGCGCGGGCGTTAATGACTGGCGCAGCCCCCAACTGCGTCATTTGCAAAAAGGACAGACATCTCGCGTATCAGTGTCGCGAGTTTCAAAACATGACATTACCACAACGTTGGAATTACGTCAAAAAATCATCCCTGTGCAAAAATTGCTTGCGGTCACATAGCGGCAAATGCTTCGCAGCCCACTGCAAATTGTGTACGAGATATCATAACACGTTGTTGCACAACGAACCATCGGAAACTAACGCGATCCCTACTACGGCGAAATCAGATGGTGCAAACGGTTCAACTTCCAAGGTAACCTCGACAGTACTGGACGCAGTCGCGCATAGTTTTACTTCACGAGCATTACATTCACAATTAATGTTGAGCGCTCAAGTACGCATTAAAGGATCAAACGGTCAGTTCATGAAATGTCGGGCATTATTAGGCACGTGTGCTACGGCATATTTCATTTGCGAGGATCTCGTCAAAAAATTAAAGTTACCGGTACGCGGTTGTTCGCTCCCGATAGAGATGATAGATAGTACAAGTACGATATCCAAAGGCATTGTCGGGTGCACATTTTATTCGATTCATAACAATTTCAATAAAACTCTCACGTTTCTGATCGTTCCAAAAATCGCCGATAGAGTACCGAACGAGATCTTTCCTCGCGAATCGGTCAATCTACCAAATAATATAAAATTAGCTGATCCGCAATTCCATTTACCTCAAAGAGTCGATGTTCTCCTCGGTTCGGGAGCAACGTTATCGTTATTATCAATCGGACAATGCGATCTGTCTCGTGACGGTTACGATCTAATTCTTCAAAAGACTCAACTCGGGTGGGCTATTGCGGGCGGAAAACCGAACGCGAATTCCAAGAGTCGCGCATCGTGTCACCTAATCGAGTTAAAGGAACTGATCGAAAAATTTTGGCTGTTGGACGGCGCAAACGCGAGTCAAGTTAAATTATCTGAGAATACCGACTGCGAAATGCATTTCATTCAAAACGTAACACGCGAGGATTCAGGGCGATACGTCGTGCGCTTGCCATTCCGTAGCGCATCTCAAGATCTTGGCGAGTCGCGATCAACCGCTTTGCGACGATTCATCGGGCAAAGAAAGAGCTTACAAAGAAAGCTCAATGCAGATCCAATTCTGAAACAAGAGTATTATCGCGTTTTAAACGAGTATATCGAATTGGGTCATATGTCACTTGTTACCGACGAGACACAACCCGGGTATTATCTCCCGCATCACGCGGTCATAAAATCGACAAGTTCAACGACTAAAACGCGCTTCGTATTTGACGCCTCGGCAAAAACAAGTAAGGGAATATCCCTGAACGATACGTTGATGATAGGTCCAACCATTCAACTAAAATTATTTGAACATCTCTTGCGATTCCGCGGCTACAAATACGTAATTACCGCGGATATAGCAAAAATGTATCGTCAAATTTTGATGCATTCCGACGATCGACGATATCACCGGATATTTTGGATCTACAACGACAAAATACGCGTGTTTGAACTCAATACCGTAACATTTGGCGTATCGTCGGCGCCGTTTCTCGCAATAAGAACCTTGAAGAAACTCGCAGACGATGAACGCGCCGAACTTCCAGTCGGCGCAGCGGCATTGTCACACGATTTATATGTCGACGATTTATTATCAGGTGCGAACACACTCCAGCAAGTCACGCGAATTCGAGACGAAGTGATCGAAATATTGAAACGCGGCGGTTTTAATATACGCCAATGGGCGTCAAATCATCCGCGAGCTTTGAAGAACCTAGTCGAGAAAACATCAAACTTAGAATTTCTTACGGATGAAAATCCTATTCACAAAACTTTAGGCGTTTCGTGGAATGCGCAACACGACGAGTTATTATACTCGGTTAAACGCATTGGACCTTCCGAGAAGGTTACCAAACGATACATTCTATCGGAAATTGCGAAAATTTTCGACCGTCTTGGGTTGCTCGGTCCAGTGATACTCGTGTCAAAGGTTCTCATGCAGAAATGCTGGAAAGCAAAGACAACTTGGGACGAATCCGTACCTAGCGCATTATGTTCGACATGGCGATCTTTCGCGGAACAACTCACGTTGATCGATAATCTTAAAATCGAACGATATGTCGTAACGGACGACCCAATCGAAATTCAAATTCACGGTTTTTGCGATGCAAGCAAAACGGGATACGGCGCGTGTCTATACGTGCGCTCTCGAAATCGCGACGGCAAATTTCGCGTTCAATTACTTTGCTCAAGGGGACGGGTCGCTCCGTTAAAGGAAGAAACAATTCCTCGACTCGAACTGTGCGGCGCATTAACGCTCGCGCGTCTCTATCACGAGGTCAACAAGGTATCAACGTTTCACGTCAACAAAACGATCTTCTGGTCCGACTCAACGATAGTCATACAATGGCTGAAAAAACACCCGAGCGAATTAAACATATTCGAATCAAACCGCGTCGCGGAAATTCAAACAATTGGCAAAAACGTCGAATGGCGACACATTCGAACGGATCAAAATCCGGCCGACGCGCTCTCAAGAGGACAACTCCCTCACGAATTTTTAAACAATGATTCGTGGTTCCAGGGTCCTTCGTGGCTGACCCAACCCGAATTCACATGGCCTCAAACCGTAGAGAGATCTCAGGGAAATCTACCTGGTATCAAAAAACTATTTTGCATGATCGTGCAATTACAATCGGAAGAAATTTTCAAGAATTTCTCGTCATATACACGTTTGATTGTTTACGATTCTCGCGCTCGGATCGCGTTAAAGGCGTTTTAACAATCATAGAAGTCAACGAAGCTGAACGTCGCATCGTTCGGTTAATTCAACAAACACATTTTCAAGATGAAATCGATCGTCTCTCAACCAAAAGGAGAGTCAAATGCGCCAAACTCGGATCTTTGAGTTCTCTGATCGACGCAGAAGGCTTACTCCGCGTGGGCGGTCGAATAAGTAAGGCGAATATTCGGCTCGACCAGAAAAATCCCATACTGCTTCCTTCGCGTCATCATGTCACGGATCTTTTGATTCGATATACACACGAGAGATTTCATCACACCGGAATTCAATCAACATTATATAATATTCGACAACGCTTTTGGATAATAGACGGTAGAAATCAAGTCCGAAAGATCGTCCGAAGTTGCGTGAGGTGCATCCGTTTTCGACCGGTACCAATTGCGTATAAAATGGCAGACTTGCCAACATCTCGAGTCGATAACGTGCCGGCGTTCTATCATACGGGCGTCGATTATTTCGGTCCTTTGTTCGTTAAGGAAAAGAAACATCGAAATCGCGGTAGCGTAAAGTTATACGGATGCGTGTTTATTTGCATGTCAACCAAGGCCATTCATCTCGAAATCGTAAGTGATTTAACAACAGACGCATTCCTAGCAGCACTACGACGATTCATAGGCCGTCGAGGCATTCCGACTCATGTTTACTCCGATAACGGAACGAATTTCGTCGGAGCGAATAGTCAACTACGCGAGCTTTACGCATTACGCGAATCAGACGAATTTCGGTCGCGACTCTACGAATTCACATCGCGTGAAAAAATTAATTGGCATTTCAATCCCCCTTTATCGCCTCATTTCGGTGGCATTTGGGAGGCGGCCGTAAAATCATGTAAACATCATCTGAAGCGCGTCATGCGCGACCAGTTGTTTACATACGAAGAATTAAATACTCTTGCGATCGAAATCGAGTCAATCTTAAATTCGCGGCCGTTATGTCCTATTAGCACTGATCCAAACGATCCCATCGCATTAACACCTGCACATTTCTTAATTGGTCACTCTTTCACGACGCTGCCGGATAATGATTTCTCGCATGTTCCAGACAATCGCTTAACATCATGGCAATTAATCACGAGAACTCGACAAGAGTTTTGGCGCAGGTGGCAAATCGAATATCTAAGCGAGCTTCAAAAACGGCAAAAATGGATCGAACCAAACGTTAACATACAGCCTGATGCAATCGTGCTGTTAATCGACAAGAATCAACCCTGCATGCAGTGGCGACTGGGGCGAATGGTCGAGTTGCATCCGGGGAGCGATGGGGTCGTCAGAGTGGTCACGGTCAAAACAGCTCACGGAACCTACAAACGCAATACAAAGTCGATTTGCCTTCTACCTGGAAAGGCTTGAAGCTTTGCGATTTAGTGATTAAGTCGTAATTCTATTCAAACCAAAACATACATTGTCAGCTAAACATTCATTGGGTATTATGTGACCTAACGTTAATTTCATTTTTACGAATTTAATTCGTTAACAAAATTTAAAGTTAATCAACAAAAAATCTTTGTCAAATTGCTATAAGTCATACTCAAGAGACGAAATTGTCATACTTTGAATCTTTTTGATCGTTAGCACTCCCAACCGGGGGAGGATGTTCAGTGAATAACCTGCATCTGTAAAGAAATATAGCTGACGCGCTCGCACACGTGCATCGTGGTGGCTATGTAAAATCTTGATGTAAAAAAAGACAATCGAACTATCGAGCGCGGGCGACAGGGGGACAGTCTCGCAAAAAATGTCTAACGCGATCGGTCAAAAAAAAGGGGAAGGGCTCGGTCCCTATACACAACCCTCAAAACACCCCCTTTACAATCCAACGGGATTAACAACATGCCAATTCCTTAAAATCGACAACAAAATGTCAGGATGGCAAGGGAACGGCAGCAGCTCGAGATTCCCGCTCCTTGACGTTAATCCTCGTACCGATGCAGAAGGCTACGGCTCGTTATCTGACGGTACGAGGATCACATTCCTCGATCACAAAATCGTAACAATTGTATACCAAGATAAATCATGGTGGGTTTTTATGCCTTCGGGCTTTTCCCACCTGAGCCAATAAAGAAATATTTCTATGGCTCAACGCGAGTGATTTCATGTGAATTATTTCCCGATTCCTCCTAATAATTTAAGGTAGGAGTAGCGACGCAGTCGTTATTAGATGAACTCTTGATTTTGAAATATATATAAGTTTATGTGATAAACTTTCATATGGCGGAAGGATTTAATACCTTACCGAAGATTATAACAAGAAATTTACGATCAAAAATCGAAAATATAACACGGCATCTTATGAGAAACCCATCCCGCCAACACTATGATTGCAGAATTCATCTCCTTATCGATTAGATATAGTTGATGTGAAAATTGCTACTCATAGATTATCTTATAAAGATTCCAATGTGGCCATAAAAATATAGGGTCACCGACTCATTCGAAGAGAATTTTTTAAATAATCTCGATGAAAACTGAGAAAATGGCAGGAGATCGACCGCCATGAAGCGGCTCGGTACACTTGGTAACGTTGCGTGTAAGCATATACACGCGCATGCGAGCGTAGATCTGCCACGGACCAAGAATGCATACATATATATATACTTTTCGTGTGCTCCCGGAATCTCTCTCCATATATATATATATATTGAAAAATGCAGTGCTGCCAGATCAACCTCTTTACCACACTACTTTCAAGAGCTTATATATATAGAGCTATCACAGCTGATTATAACCGAGTCAAATCAGCAATCGTTAAATATTTCTAATCATAAATTATTAAATATGATCTCGTATAAATTTATACGAGTACAGTTTAAATTGCCCTAAGATTTATTCAATACAGAAAACCTTTCTTCTAACCCTTTTTTATTTCGACGATTAATAAATAGTCATTTGACCATAGAGTGGCGCTACTCCTACCTTAAACAAAAAAAAAAGAGAAAACGAAAAGACGAAGCAACCGCATGTTGCGGAAGCTTCGACAATACAACTATGTTCATTTAGTCAAAATAAAAAGTAAAAGTCGAAACTAATTCAATTTGAAATATTGCGTTGCGTAAACCCAACTCGTCCACATCCCGTGAGAGAATGAAGAATGAAAATATTTAACTTGCATACCAATTCTTGTTTTTTCGTTGTTTATCATTTTCAGTAAAAGAAATAACTTACCAGGTCATGCAAGAGATGGGATGAAATATAGGTAATTGTCCACCGACGTTAAGGTCAAAGGGGGGGATGTGACAGGAGATGTCGATTATTGGCCTTACCGTCGGAGTACATTGCCCGGGGCTCCTCGGGCATCTTAGAAAATAAGGATCGACTATAAGTTTGAATTTACGCGCTCAATTTCTGGCAGGGAAACCCCTAGACCAATTAGGAGATTGAATCGAATATACGAGGCGGCAAGCCACGCGGTAACCGGCACGACTCGCTCGAATACTCTGCGCCGTGCCCTCGAAGAGCGAGGTTCGACATCTCTTGTATTAATATGTTCTGTCTTAGAACATTTGTGTGCGTTTGAATAATTATTGTTAATCGATTATTGGATTGTAACAACGTCGAAAGAGTCGATCCCCGAGAAGCCCTGATTAAGAAATAAAGATACGAGAAACGCCTTAGAGAATCGAAACTGTAAGTAAAACTATTTTATCCTGTCTATGATATTTTCCTCCTTCATTCTCTCTATACACTGGGTCTTCCAACTCACTCTCACTCCCTGAGGTTTAATCAATCGTTGTTGTTTATCGTTAAAACAACTGGCGCCCAAATATTTTGTTAATTGCGAAAGTGTTAGAATTTATTAGTTGAATCGATTCTTGTGCCCCGGCAGCTCTGACCCAAGCCGCGCCGGGTGAAGGCTTTGACAAAGGAAATGATAAAAGAAAAGCATATATGTCGAGTCATATTATTAATTTGAGATAAATAAAAGAGAATTTTGCGAATAAAACAGAAGTGAAAAAAAGCCTGTCTCATAATAAACGAAAATGCAACCATTTTTGCAAAAGACAAATATGACATCGGAATAGTGACTGACTATGAAGCCCGCATCGACCTATTAGTGGAAAAATATAATAAGCTACTAAATAAGCTACTAGAGAAGAAATCAATCGAGGAGTCGTACAGCCCATTTGCGGCTTCAGTAACATTAGCATTCAAGAAAGATGAAAATAAAAAAGCGAGATTATGTATAGATTTCCGGAACTTTCAACAAAATTGTAGTGCCTCAATCACAACCCTTCCCACTCATTGAAGACCTTCTGATAAAAACACGGGATTGTAAATTATTCTTGAAGCTGGACATAACCTCGGCATTTTGGTCAATACCCCTAAGAATCTCAGACAGACATAAGACAGCATTTGTCACGCAAGAAGGACACTTCCAGTGGACCTGTTTACCATTCGGTCTAAAAACCGCGCCGGCTATATTCCAGAGAATAATGTGTAACATAATAAGAAAACACAAACTGGCAGA
Source organism: Netelia inedita (assembly GCA_964017225.1). Taxonomy (NCBI): domain Eukaryota; kingdom Metazoa; phylum Arthropoda; class Insecta; order Hymenoptera; family Ichneumonidae; genus Netelia; species Netelia inedita. The sequence goes on from OZ024924.1 coordinate 21,679,951, forward strand.
CTTCACGGTCAGTTATATAGACGACATACTAATATTTTCAAAATCATTTAAGGATCATATTAGACATTTGGCACAACTATTCCAAGCCATAAAGATAGAAGGTTTCAGACTGAAGTTCTCTAAATGCAGTTTCGCTGAGAACTCAGTAAAGTACTTAGGCCACATTATACAAAATAATTCAGTGAAACCGCTAAAAGATAACCTGATCTCGATAAAAAACTTCCCAACACCAAAAACACAAAAAAACGTGCGACAATTTCTGGGAAATATTAATGTTTATTACAAATATGTGCCTAAAATAGCCATAAAATTGGACCCATTACATAACCTCCTAAGAAAAGGCCAAGAATTTCATTGGACTGAAGAGTGCCAAAGATCCTTTAACGAAATGAAACAAATACTATGCACTCAGCCCATACTGACAATTTTCGACCCAAAACGACCGATACATATATACACGGATGCGAGCCTTCTAGGAGTTGGAGCTATATTAAAACAACCACAGGAAGACAAAATAGAAACACCAGTGGCATACTTCTCGAAAAAACTCAATGAAACTCAAAAAAGGAAAAAAGTCACATACCTAGAATGCTTGGCAGTGAAGGAATGCGTACAATATTGGCAACATTTATTGATAGGAAGAAAATTTACAGTGTTCTCAGATCACAGACCGTTAGAAAATTTGAACATCAAATCAAGAACGGATGAAGAACTTGGGAACTTAACATATTATCTGTGCCAATGCGATCTTAACATTAAATACGCACCAGGAAAATATAATATCGAGGCTGACTGCCTCAGCAGAAACCCGGTCCTAAACCCAGATGAAAATATGGACGAACAGCTGAAAATTATAAATATCATAACACTGGAAGGCATTTTCAAAGACCAAGAAAAGAATGTAGAAATACCAATGACAAAGAATACACTAATATCAAGAGAAAATGTCTTGTACAAAAAAATAAAGAAAACAGAAAAAATAATATTGTCAGAAGAATTTAGCATAAAATTTTTCAAAAAGATCCACGAAAACCTGTGTCACATAGGCATCAAACAGATGCAGAAAACTATATGCCCGCATTACACAGCAACAAATTTAATCAAAAATATTGAAAAAATATGCAAGAGCTGCACAATCTGCATAAAAAATAAAACAAGAGGACAGCCAAAATACGGCTTAATGTCACACTTAGGCCCAGCCACGATGCCCTTCGAAATCATGTCGATAGACACTGTGGGGGGTTTTGGCGGTTCAAGATCTACAAAAAGATACCTCCACTTACTGGTAGATCATTTCACAAGGCACGCCTATATTCTAACGTCTAAGACGCAAAACGCTGCCGATTTTATGAAACTAATAAACGGCATAACCGAAACCAAACAGATTAGTATGATTCTCTCGGACTAATACCCAAGTATCAATTCAAAAGAATTTAAGAATTTTTTGGACAAGAAAAACACTCAAATAATATTCACGGCGACAAACTGTCCCTTCTCGAACGGCCTAAACGAGCGATTAAATCAAACACTAATTAATAAAATCAGATGCAAGATCAACGAAAACAAAAAGAAGGTGGCTTGGACGACTATAGCGCACGAATGTGTAAAGAAATACAACGATACAAAACACAGCATCACTGGATTCGCACCATCATACCTAATGAACGGTACGGATATTTCAATATTGCCGAAGGAACTGAAAAAAAACACCGAACAAGATTGGGTCAGGGACAAGGAGATCGCTATAGAAAATTCAACAAAGTCACATGACTATAATAAAAAAATCTACGATATACATCGGAAACACATAAACTTTAACGTGGGTGACAAAGTCTTCGTAGAAAACGGAAATAAACTAAATAGGAAAAAAATCGACCAGATAAGAATTGGACCATACGTAATCATCGAGAAAATCTCGAACTCGATTTTTAGGGTAAACACGGGTCACAAGAAATTAGAGTCAAACCTTTTCCATACATCTAAGCTATTTCCACTTCCAACATCTGAAGAAGAGATCGAAAATTCGGACGAAGAAGAAAGCGATAATGACTGATTAAAAAAAAAAAAAAAAAAGATGTGAACACTTTCCCCCACGGGAGGGGAGATGTAAAGGGAAATATATCCCCTTTAAGGTGATGTGAAAGGCCCGGACGAACTCCAACGACGTCGGCATAGTAGTGGACTTGCGCGCTACGCAACACCGCTAGATGGCAGTGCATGGCCCAAAGTGCGAAGCCTCGGCAAGAAACGATAATGTCGAGCCAAATGCAAGTATTGCGCCGCGAAATAGACGGGATCAGGATGGATCATGGATTTTCTCCAAACTTTGCACACTTCTAGTCGTCCATTAGAACAACATAATGTGCAAGTAGTAATGCGTACTACTCAAGCGTTTTCGAGAAAATCGCAAGAGAAGTCTTCCGCGTTCAATATATACCGGTGCGTTGCAACGGTAGTCGATAAGTGGTGACGGCCGAGTGGTTAGCATTCGTGTTCCGTAATCTCTGGATCGAGTCCAGTTTTCATTTTTTTTTAAATTATATAATTTTTACAACATTGGTCATATTATTTCGTATATATTACGACTCAAACTCAATGAAAAAAATATGTGTATTTGTATGAACATGTATTGAATTGCCGTTGTTATGTGGCTGTTTACTAAATTTTATTATTAGAACAAATATCATATTTATTATTATCGAGAAGTAAACGATCAAACGCATATAGTTTTCTTGAAAATGAGAAATCTCTTCCAAACCAGGCTTCGAAATACACGTATTTTTTCATTATATCGCCTTTCAATTTTAATATATATAAACAAATATGACCAGTGTGAAAAAAAAGATAAAATTGGCAAAAAAATGATCGGAACTCGATCCAACAATTGCGAAACAACTCGACCACCACCATCTAAGCCTGCTCTACACATTGCACGAGACGTCTCGCCGAATGTCTCGGGCGGGACTCGCCTCTCACGAGACATGAAAAATATGCCCCTCCGCACTCTTTTGTTGCTCAGTTGATGCCTCATCTTTTTTTATTCGTTATAAGTGTAGAGGGCGATCTCGTCTATGGACACGAGACACCCGAGATCCCTTTGACTCGTGTAAAAAAAAATGACAACGGACCGAGACGACACGAGACGGCGAGAGGCGAGACGAGACAGCCCTTACACTCTCGTATTGGCCAACATTCGTCATGTCTCGGCGAGTGTGCAGAGCCGGCTTTACACTTGCAACGCACCGGCATATATTAGACGCGTAAGATTTCTCTTGCTATTTTTCCGAAAACGCCTATCAATAAGTACGCATTACCGCTTGCACATTATGTTGTCCTAATGGACTTCTGAATGTATAAAAAGTTTGAAGAACATCCGTAATCCGTACGTCGTGGCCCCCTTTAATTTAATTTCATATGGTCGATTAAGAATCGATAATTCTCGATCGAGTCTCGACTCCGCTAGTTGCATTCGTGAAGCGCCTCCCTTCAGTCAAATGCACATGTGTCAAAACGTGTACATGATACGGGGTGAAATTTGCGACCACGTGGTGCATCTCATGTATATCCCATAGTTTCGGTCGGCGCGAACAAGCGCTAGTAGCGCCCAAAGCTTCGCGAGGGAGAAGCGGGATATGCGCGAACTGCGTGCACAACCCCGCTCTACTATACTAATTGCTATTATCGGCTTTCCACGTGTTATTTTCGGATGTATGCCATTTCTGTAATATTGCACATTCAGCAACGTCCAGGTACTCATTGTGTCAGATTTTTTAGTACTTTGTCGATGAAGGTCGCAGTTTTTTTATTCGAGTTATTAATTCGTCAAAATATGTAAATCTGCAATCAAAATTACCACATGGTAACGAAATCTATACATTTTTTACCGAATTTCGAAATTCTGCGACCTTTAGCGTATGCGCAGCGATTAATTGTATAACATACTCAAATTTCATCTCATTCTGTTAATTAGCTTAGAAATGGCATACATCCGAAAAATACATGGGCCGCAGTGATGGTAAAGAAGAGCTTTCACATCACCTTAAATAGTGCCGCGCTCTTCCGTGTGTCGTGCGTCGGTACATTACCCCGTACGTCTAGTACCAAAGTTTCGAAATACTGCCGCGCTGTCGCAAGCGTCGGGAAGTTGCCAGTAGAGGACTGAACGTCCAAGATCTTGACACATGGTCAATCACGGTTAAGATAACCTAAACCTAAACCTAAAACTTACCTGCAACCTAAAAAGCGACACACTGGTCAACGAACATTAAATGTCGTTTCGTTTGTTACAGGTAGGGTTCCTCTTTGTAAATAGTAGTTCTAAGACATTTGAATGATGAAAATATATAAACGTTTGTTACAGAAACCGAGTTATGTTCTGACCTCCAAAGTCGAAATTTCCATCCATGCAAGATAACTTATATATATATATATATATATATATATATTGTTATGTTAGGAGTTGGGGTTGTTCCAATAATTAAACCAAATTTGTTTCTCTGTAAAATAAGAGGTTATGGTTTAATTGGTTTTACAATTTACAGTCTATATACATACAAACTTAGAAGTTACCTGTAAAATAAGAGAAACGACAATTAAGGTCAATTATTCGTCTCTCATTTCTGACACTGATTATTATGTAATGATCCTTCTTAGTAGCCCTTATTCGCACATCTCCTTTCTTCTTCCTCTATTTATCTACCTCTGTCTTTACGTTCTGCCACGTCGTCGATTATTCGACAAGGCCGCTATCTCGTCTCATAAGCGCGCGCAGAGCATATATGTATAAAGTATCGTCTCTTTATATATATATGTCAGATATAATAAATTAAATGATGCTATATCGGGTCCGATGATTTAAATGTCGATCGTTCTTCACTGAATGTCGCAGTGACACGACTCACATACTTTATTCATGACTCGATACAATTTTAAAATATTAAACTCTAATATAACGAATGATTACTCTCAGGGGATATAGGTCTGCTTCGTTCGAAGGTTCAAGAAGAACTTCTTCGTCTCCAAGGGATATTTTTCCTCTTTCTTCTTTTTGTTTATGTTAATTTCTTTTATTTTATTCGCTTGATGTTTTCTGTCTCTTATGTCGCCCGAGCAACGACGAATTACTTTGAATTGCCTGAACTTTCCTGCGATGCGACACGGCCATACTGACTAGCACACGACTCGAGTGCTCAGTGGTCATTCATCTATTTTATTTCTGAAATTTAAAAACAGACATTGCAGGCGCACACATTAGTTCACGTTCGGCTTTCCTGACTTAACAAATCAATCATTCTTTTATTGGTCCAGTGTCATATTGTTTCTTCATCATGGGTGCAATCATTATTTTAATTTTTTTAATTTTTTTTTATTTTATTGTATTTATTATTATTATTATTATTATTATTATTATTATTATTATTACGAAGGTACAAATGGCTCTGCAGGCATGACTTACGCATCCGTACAATTTCTAACCATTGTTTACTCACAGTAGCTCTGTGGGCATGCCCTTGCATCCACACATATTCTAACTACTGTTTCATTACGCACAATAGCTCTGTAGGCATGCCCTTGCATCCACACATATTCTAACTACTGTTTCATTACGCACAATAGCTCTGTAGGCATGCCTTTTTGCATCCATACATGTTCTAACTATTATCTCATTACTCATAATAGCTCTGTAGGCATGCCTTTTTGCATCCATACATGTTCTAACTATTGTCTCATTACTCACAATAGCTCTGTAGGCATGCCTTTTTGCATCCATACATGTTCTAACTATTGTCCCATTACTCATAATAGCTCTGTAGGCATGCCTTTTTGCATCCATACATGTTCTAACTATTGTCTCACAAGTTTATCCCGGATAATTCTCAAGTTTGGACTCTGGATTCGAGGATTCTGGGTGATCAAGCCCAGAAAGCATCGAGAGCCAAAGTCGCACTCTTGAACTAAAATGGCGATAATCAACAGAGCCTTATGCTCTCTGCAAATTCTTAATAGAATTTAAATTTCAACATAGACAGCGTTAACAACTTGTTGTTCCAACGCATGTGGACACAATCTCTTGGCAAATTTCATGTTTGCACTCATGACCAAAAACCTTTGATATTACTTTGATTTCTCTCATCATATGACACGTGTTGCTACACCATTCTGTTCTCACCTATTTACTCTCTGCGACACAGCCGTCCTGATTCGCCTCGTATTCTGGAGCTGCGATCAGTTTGTCATGAGACACTTTTATACTGTTTCGGCCTCGCAATCCGGAGCCTACTTTCTTGACAAGATACCTATCGTTTGGTAACACATCCACGACTTCGACTGGACCTCGATACTTTGCATCTAATTTCGTCTTTATTTGATCATTATTTCTCACCATTACAAAATCTCCAATTTTGAAAGGCTTTACTAATTTATTTTTCTTATCACATCTTGCTTTTTCTTTTGCCCCTTTGGCTCTTATATTTTCCGTAGCTGCGGCTCTAAGCTCGCTTACGTCAACATTGTCGATCCTTACGCTATCGTGTTTCACGCGCTCAATTTCTATATCGTTTATTTGTGTACCAAACAAAATTTCAGCGGGACTTTTCCCCAGCGTTTTATGAACCGTCGAGTTTATTGCCAGCTGTACCCTTCCTAACTCGTTCTGCCATTGCTTTCCTTGCGCTTTGCTTACGGACAACATATTCCTCATTGTGGACATAATTCTCTCTACTTGGCCGTTACCTCTCGGCGTTCCCGAAGCTATCAAATGTATTAAGATATTTCTTTCGTTGCAGAATTCTTTAAATCGCGCGTTCGTAAACTCTGCGCCTTGATCGCAAATAATTCTTTTCGGTACGCCAAAAGTGAATGAATGGTTCTCAATTTGATTTATCGCTGTTTCTGTATCTAAACGATTTACCCAGTTTAACGTAACGAATTTCGTGAACTCATCTATTATTACGAAAACGTATTCTTTCTTTTCTGCCGGGCCTGATAATTTTCCTGATACGTCGATGTGAATTGTATGCCACGGAATATTTTCTCTTTCAATCGGATGAAGCTGTACTTGCAGCGGCCTTGACACTGATTTGCAAGTTTGACACAAAATACAATTTTCTACGAATTTCGTTACCTGTTTTGACATGTGAGGAAACCAATAGAGCTCATATAATTTATATAAAGTCTTTTCCCAGCCCAGATGACAAATATTTTCATGTACATGGTGAATAAGTGACCATACCATTAGTTTTGGCACGACAGGCAGTGTGATTTGTTTTCCTTTTCTTTCTATTGTTCGCATAAGGATTTTGTCTTTTATCGAGTAAGTCTTTGCGGTTTCCGATCCGTCTAATACTTCGCGGTATAATGATTTTATCTCTTCATCTTTCTGTTGAGTGACAATTAACCAGTCTTCTGATAATTCGGTTATATTTTTTATATTATTATTTTTTTTATTCGTGTTTCTTTTTATTACTGTGACGGGATGTCCGGCGGTGATTGAAATAAATGATATGACTTGTCTTTGCGATGAAGGTTTATATTTTATTGAAGATAGAAAGAGGTTTTGATGCTGAGGAAGTCGGAGGAGAACTGATTTGGTTAAGAGGAAGGTGATGATGAAAGGGTTGAGAGAAAGAGTTTTGAAGTGGAGGGGATAGGTGATAAGGGACCGTGAGACTGTGGAGTCAGCAAGTTAGGGGTTAGCGGGAAAAGAGATTAGGGATAGATGAGAGTGGTGAGAAAGGAATGTGGGACCGTAACACTCCCCTTCTCACAAAAAGAGCGGATGCTCCTGCATCTGATTTACAAAATTTGTTGGTCATGTGATTCTATATAACAAAAAAAAATTTTGTTTACAATAAAAAAAAAATTAGTTTGTGTGTGATTCTATATAAAAAGTGTTTTGAGTGGTTTGTGGTATTTGTGTGTATGTGTGTGTGTTTCTTTTCCTGCTTCCTATTGGTGGTTCTTGCTGGTTTTCGTAGTGGCTTGTAGAGGTTGTTGCTTGTCCTGTAATTTATAAAGACGGGTTACTCTTGGTGTTAGTGGGTGGTGGTGTGTTATGGTGGGGTGGGTAAGGTTGTGTGGTTGTATTGTATGTTTAAGTGTGTATAAATTGGTGGTTGTTTCCTGTTTTCCTTTTATTTTATTTTCTTGGTTATTTGGTCCGAATTATATATTTGTGTTTGGTCCAAGTTATATTTTGTATTTGGTCCTGATTATATATATATTATTTGTCCTGGTTATATGTTCATGTTTTGGTCCAAGTTATATTTTGTGTCTAGTCCTGGTTTTCTTTTATTATTTTTTTTATCCTGCTGGAGCTGCTGTAACATTCTAAATCTTTTATTAGCTTGTTGATTAGTAGAAGAGGTATGTTACTTGGGATGTGTTGGTTGGTTTTGTGGGTGTTTTGGGTTCGTGGGTTGAGTGAATGAAGTTTAAGGTATAATTAGACATTTTATTGTAAAGAAGAAGAAGTTATATGTAGTGGCGTGCATCGTTAGATTGTTTTGGTATATGAGTGATTATTGTTATTGTCGTTGTTTATTACGTTTAATTCTAGAGAGCATATGGATTTCTCTGTGTCTAGGATGATTTCTGTGGTATTTATTAAGGGTTTCTCGTTCTGGATTGAATTGTCTATTATTTTGTCATGTTGAGTACTAGGGTAGGGGAGAAATTTGTTTGGGTTGTGGATGTTATGTCGATGGAAGGTGTTAGTTGAGTCGTACGGGTTTTCACTTGGCATGGCGGGCTAATATTTAAGGTGGCAGTGTTTTCTATTGTATAAATGGATGACTGATGGTTATCGCAATTGACGTAGAGGTTTTCTAATTTTGTTGCTGCAAAGAGATATGTGTTTGTATCTGGGATCCTGGACCAATGGCATGGCGGAGTATTTTTAATCGAATATCGCATATTTCTAAATTTTTGAATTGCGTGTTTCATAAAATTTGTGTTTCACATTGCGTGTTTTCGTCTATCTGTTGGACTGGGTTAACCTGGTCGCACACGTAGTACGACATCGTAATTTTAAAATTTGCTAAAGTTTCTAGATTAAAGTACTTTCCATAGTTTTCTAAGGTTCCTGTGTAACCAGAAGCCGGTTTGATGAAGACAAAACGTGAATTAGTCCTGGCTTTTGTGCGAGTTGTGTACTTTTTATTAAGGGGTTGACACTTGAGGCGTGTGCGTGGCATCTGTAACATGTGCCATTTTTATTTTGTCTATGTGTACTACTTTTGTTTTGCCGTTCTTAATTTCTAACTTAACATTATGTTTATCTAATACTTCTAAGATTTTAAATGGTCCTACGTAATGGGAGTCGAGTTTCCCTTTTCTTTGTTCCTTTATGAGGAATACTAGTTGTCCTTTTTCGAATTTTGGTTCTGTGACTCTTTTATCGTAATATCGTTTTGTTCGTTTTTTAAATTTGATTTGTTTTTCCCATGCTGTTTGTCGTGTCTTTTTTAAATTGTTCGTGAGGTTTGTCATGTAGTCGTCGTATGTTATTGTTGCTTCTGGAGGTGGAAATTCGGAAGGTGTACGGGCAGTTCTTCCGAAGACAAGTTCGTATGGTGTGAATCCGCTGCTTTCGTGTGTACTTGTGTTATGGGAGAATGTTGCAAGTGTAAGGAGTTCATCCCAATCACGGTTGTCGTCGATGAAATGTTTTAGGAATTCGGCAAGGCTGTGATGGTAACGTTCTATTGCGCCATTTGACTGAGGATGGTATGCTGATGTTTTGTACTGTCGAATTTGAAAGAGTTCAGCGAATTGTTTGAATGTGTCAGACATAAAATTTCTTCCTTGATCGGATAGTATTGTTCGAGGAGCACCGAATGTTGTTATAAGAGCTGTGGTAAGTGCTTTGGCGATATCCGTTGAAGTTTGCTGTTTTAAAGGAATTGCTATGGCGAATTTGCTGAAAAGGTCCAAGATGGTCAGAATATATTCGTGTCCTTGTGTGGTTTTTGGTAAGGGTCCTACGATATCGATTGCGACTTTGTCGAATGGTTCTGCTGGAGAGTCGGTGATGATCATGGGTGCTTTATCTTTCACTCGTACCAGTTTGTTCTTTTGGCAATCGAAGCAATATTTGATGAATTCTTGAATGTCGTTCTTTAGGCCTTTCCAGTAATATTGTGATAGGATACGGTTATATGTTTTTGATATTCCATTATGTCCACCAATCGCTGAATTATGAAATTCCTGGATGATGTTTTTCCTGTTCCGCTGTGGTGGTACTGATAATAAACCATGGCAAAGTGTGATGGTTGTCTGCGAGTTCGCTGACTTTGCTCGTACGAATGATTTGATGTCTGTCCAAATGAATGGATTTAGGATTTTGGGGTCCTTGGAGATTGTGCAAGTTTTTAGCTGTAATTTATTGAATACCTCGAATAGTGTTTCTAAGCAGTTTCGTACTTCCATGATGGTTAGTGAATCTGTTGTTTTTCGTTTGCAGATTATTGCGAAATAGCAGGTGATTCCTCGGCGAGTAATTAGAATGTCACCAACTTTGGGATTACAGTCCAGAAGTGATTGTTGGTTGATTCTGCCTTTTTCTTGTAAAATTTCTGGAATCATGGTGTTTATTGCACAATCAGTTGATAGGAAGTATGCAATATTATCTTTTTGTGCTAGGATGTTCTTTTGTGTGATGATAACTTTGTTTTCGTTTGTTATATCTTCCGTTATTTCTGCGGTTCTTGTTGCGGGGCGAGATTCTTTGTGTGTCATTCTTTTCCTATAGTACTGCGATGGTACGAATGGTGTATCACTATCTGCTTCTGTTATATTGTTTTCACTTGAGGTGTTCTTGCCTGCTGATGGGTTTGATGGATTGTTCGTTGATTTTCGCTGTGGAGTAGTTTGTCTGGTGATTCGTTCAACATTTCCGGGTGGAGATCGAAATGTTGGCTCGATGGTTGTTTGTGTGCTGTGCAACTGTGGTACTTCTACTGGAAGGTTGATGTTTTTTCCGATGTTTCTTTCAGAAGAGAAGTTTGCGTTGTCGTTGTTATTTTCTGGTGACTTTGCTAGTGAATCAAAGTATTCGGGCGTCATTTCCGGTGAGTATGGGCCTATGTTGGTGGTAATTTTTGACTTCTTTGTGGACGTTCGTAGTAGTGATGGTGATCTGAAGTTCGGCTGCACTTGCGGTTGTGCATTTCGTTGAACATCTTGTGTTTCTGTTGGATTTGTTGGTGATCGGAAATTTGGTTCCGTGACTGATGTATCCGTTTCCTTGTCAGCGGTCGCTTCTCCGATGTGCGTCGCTGATTCTGAGTCCTGTTGATCCTTGTCATAGTCCTTGAGCGTTGCCTGTTCATCTATTTGGTTTCCCGATTTGCGTTGCATTTCCCGTTTTTGTGGATATGTTTGATTTGCGTCTGTTTGCTGGGCTCGTTGGCCTCTGTGCTTATTTGCGCTTTCGTCTTTATTTTCTCCATTTTTATTGGGATTAATATCTGCAAATCGTTGATTCCTTTCGTTTAATTCGTCGACTTTTTCTTTGCCTTTGTTTTCTTCGTTTTCTTGCTTTTGGTTTTTTGTTGGTGTGTATTTTTCCGTTGTAGTTTCATTTCGTGTCCTTGGTCGTTTGCGCTTGTTTGTCGTATTGAATTCCTTTGCCGTATTATTCCTTGTACGTTTCCTGGTCGTTATATTTTTTGTGAGTTCCTCCTCCGTTGCTTCTGTCTCTGTGATGACGTCTTCGCTTTTTCCTTCTATATTTGTTTCCTCTTCTGTTTGTGGGGATTCATCGTCGATTTTTGGATCTGATTTAGGTTGTGTGCTGTTTCCGTGTTCGTTTTCACCTTCTGTTTCTTGTTCGTTTTGTTGTTTCTTTTTGGGTGTTGGGTTGCCTGATTCTTCGTCTGAGTCAGAGCGTTGTCGTGTATTTGGTTGGTATGAATGTTTTGATCTTTTTGGGACGTGTTCTTCCTTTGACGAACTGTCTCTCTGTCTGATAGGCATGACAGCAATGGGGTTTCTAGATAGTGCGTCTGCGACGTGGTTTGATTTTCCCGGTTGATGTTGTATTTTGAAATCGTAATCGTTGAGGGTTATTTGCCAGCGCTGAAGCTGCTGTGGCAAGTCGGATTTGGTGTTTAGATATGTCAAAGCTCTATTATCGGTGATCAGTGTAAATTGTCTGCCGTATAAATACGGGCGAAAATGTTCTACTGCGTAAACAACGGCTAGAAGTTCTTTTCTCATTATATCGTACGCTTGTTGTGGCTTCGAGAGTGTTTTTGAGTAAAATGCTACGGGGTGATCGAATTTATTATGTTTCTGACTTAAGACTGCGCCTATTGCGTAGTCTGATGCGTCTGTAGTGAGCGTGAATGGTTTATCGAAATCGGGATAACGCAAAATTGGACGTTTTATAATTTTGTTTTTGAGTAGTTCGAATGCTTTTTGGCACTCGTCTGTCCATTGAAATGTTACTTCTTTTTTCAGTTGTTTTGTTAGTGGAGATGCGATTTTTGCAAAATTTTTTATGAATCGTCTGTAATAACCTGCGAGTGCTGTAAATTGTTTGATTCCCTTTTTGCTAGTTGGTGTTGTGAATTCTGTTATGGATTTTACTATTGTATTATTGGGTTTTACGCCTTCTTCCGTGATTGTATGTCCCAAATATGTAACCTCTGTTCGCAAGAATTGACATTTGTCGGTTTGCAAAGTTAGGCCTGCTTCGGTTAAGCGTTTCGCTAACCGCCGAAATTTTGTCGCATGTTCCTGCAGAGTATTAGCATAAATGACGATGTCATCCAGGTATACGAACAGGTCGTTACCCTGAAGTCCTGATAATACGACATCCATCAATCGTTGGAATGTTGCAGGAGCATTTTTCAACCCAAATGGCATACGGTTGAACTCGAAATGTCCGTTTGCCGTTGAAAATGCGGTTTTTTGTTTGTGTTCAGGGTCCATTTCGATTTGATGGAAGCCAGATGCTAAGTAAAAAATGGAGAAATATCGGGCTTTTCCCAATTGGTCCAGAATATCTATGATACTCGGTAATGGGTACGCGTCGGATATTGTTTCCGCGTTCAATTTACGAAAGTCGATAACCATTCGCCATCTCTTTTTGCCCTGTGAGTCTACCTTTTTTGGTACGACCCAAACTGGTGAGTTATAGGGGGAGAGGGAAGGTTGGATGATGTTTTTCTCCAGTAAATTATTGACCTGCGTCTGAATTTCTTTTTTGTGTACGGGTGGGAATCGGTACTGCTTTGTGTTAATAGGTTTGTTGTCTGTCGTGGGAATTTTGTGTTGTGTTATTGTCGTGTGACCAAGTTCGTCGTTTGGTAGTAAAAAGAGTTTTGGATATTCAGAGACTAGTTGTAAAATGTGTTCTTTTTCTTCGTTATTCAGGTGATCTAAATGGAGTAATGATTTGAGACGTTGTAGTCGTTCTTCGTTATTTTCGGATACGTTTGCTGTATAAATTGATGCGTTATTGTTTTGCGAATTTTTGTAAAGATCGGTTTCGAGTTTGAATGGTGTTTCTGAAATGATCTCGATCGGTTGCAATTCTACAGTAGGAATTTCCAATTCTATTGATTTTGGTTGACGGTTGATTACTTGTAAGTATGCAATTCCGTTGTTGTTTTTTACTAATGCGCCGCCGTAACGTATGTCTTCTTTGGTTTTATATGGTGGGACGTATCCTTCTGAGATCTCGTTATTTTTTATTCTGATATGCATTATTGTTTTTGATTTCGGGGGGATTGTGATATATTCCCGTTCAAAAAATGGTATAGTATGACCATGGAAGGTTATGCATCTTTGTGTATATAGTATGTCGGCTGGGATCTGTTTGAAAAATGCGTCGCCAAGTATCGCGTTTTCCTGGATTGGAAATGCGTCGGTGACAATATGAAATTCTGCTTTTGCTGATTTAATTTGGATTGAGGATTTGCCTCGAGTGTATGTTTTACCGCCAGTTATACCTGTCAGTTCGTAAAATTCCCGTGTGTCGATTTCAGTTGCGTGATTGAGTGCGCTTCGTTTTATCAGGTTTATTTGTGAACCTGTATCAATTAATAATTTCGTTTCTCTGTGCATAAAATCAGGTGAGTTTAATGCAATTGAGGGAGATTTATGATTTTTTTTTAGTGCTCTGATAATGAGTCCCGTGTCGCACTTTTCCGCGAGACGTTGTCTTAGTTTTTTAAGTCGACTTTCTCGAAAAGTGTATCAATGTGTTCTGTGCTGTTTGTTCTTGATTTTGTCGGGGTGTTTCTACCGGATGAATTATTTTGAGATTTTCGTTGCTCGGTATTTGAGTCTGTGTTAGGTCGTTCTCGATGTTCGTCTTGGTGTCTTTCGCGTGAATTGTTTCGGGAGTTATTTCGGTCTCTATCGTTTGAGTAATTTCTGTATCTGTTGTTCGAGTGGTCTCTATATCTGTTGTTTGAATAACTTCTGTGTCTATCGTTCGAGTTATCTCTGTATCTGTCGTTTGAATAATTTCGATATCCGTCGTTCGAGTATCTGTCGTTTGAATATCTGTTGTTTGAATATCTGTCGTTAGAACGGTTTCTCGAATGATTCCTATAATCTCTGTATCTGTCGTTTGAGTTGTTTCTGTATTGGCTTCTAGAATTTCTGGTTTTGTTTTGAGTGTATCTGTCTCGTGAATTATTTCGGTATCTGTCGGATGTTTCTTGTGAGCGCCAAGAGTTTTTACCTTCGCGCATGTGTTTTATTGTGAAGCAGTCTTTTGTGTCATGTGAGTGTGATTGGTGAAGTTCGCAAAATTTTCCTGGGTTTGTGTATTCTGTAAAATGGACTTTTGCGGTGTTTCTGATATCGAGTATTCCGCGCATTCGCTTTTGTTTCTCGATTTCGTATTCTATTGTTTGAGCTCGATCTATAATGTTATCGAATGTCTCTGCATTATGGAGAATCAAATGGGAACCTATTGCGGGTATTAGTCCTCTGACGTAAGCTCTTTTTGCCCTAGCTGTTACTTCGTCGATTCGTGCGTCTAGAAATGTTCTCTGTGCGGCTGTATTGTATACATCTGATAGTTTGTCTATTATGTTATTTAGGATATCGCGCGTTCTCGCTGCGTATTCCATGACTGTTTCGTCGTAATTTTGTGGGGTTGATTCTATTTCATTTTCTAAGTCGGCTAAATCTTTATTTTTGCTAAATGCTTTTTTTAATGTTTTTAAAAGTGATTCGAGGGAATTTGGAGGGTTTGCGTCGATGACTGAATGTGCGATACCGTTCAGTTTCAGTGGGATCATTTTTAATAACTTTGTTCGTTCGCCATCTGAAAGGCATTCGTTGACGCGTTTAAGTATTTTGGCATAGTCTTCTATTTTAATGTTCTTTCCGTCGTATATGGGGACGACTTTGAACGCGTCTCTAAATGTGAATGTGTTGT
The DNA here is from genome assembly GCA_964017225.1 of Netelia inedita. Lineage (NCBI taxonomy): Eukaryota > Metazoa > Arthropoda > Insecta > Hymenoptera > Ichneumonidae > Netelia > Netelia inedita. Next base: position 21,695,354 of record OZ024924.1, read on the forward strand.
TATGTTCGGCCATTGTCATTTGGTGTTCAGTGTTTTGGCGGAAATATAGGGGTCGTCTATTTGTTCTACGGGGTGATCTGGTCGGTGGATCCGATATTACAGCGCGATAAAATGACATAGAAACATGTTTTTAGAGAATTGTGTAAATTTGCGATAAATGTGTATTTGTTCGTTTATCATTATTTTCGTTAATTTATTTTATTTTAGTTTTATTATTATTATTATTGATAATAGTTTTCCCCAAATCATATTTGAAGGGTTTTATTTTTACAAATTATGTCCGGAAAGTGAATTTAATTGTTTCCCTAAATTTTTTTTTTTTTTTTTTTTTTTTTTTTAAATGGGGGATGGAAAGAAGAAAAAAAATGTTACGTTCTGTGTGCAATTGTTAATGTGTGTGTGTGATAATCACTTCCACCGTAGACGAAATTGCGATTCTCAAAGTTAACATGCAAAAGATTTTTGAGTGGAGTGTACTTACAGTGCCAGCAGAGCGATGGCGAGCGTAAGCATCAGCTGTTCGCCTATTGCCTTGGTGCGCTGTGGTGGTGACTCACGCGTAGCGGCTGAGATGTTGGTGTGGCTGTGGTCGTGTCGTGTGTGTGTCGGTCTCTCGTTGCTTCGTTGTGTGTGCGATATGCGTGCCTCTCGGTGGTCGTTGTTCCTTTCTTCTTTTGCTGCTTCGTTTCCGTGTGCGTTGTGTAGTGTAGGCTGTGTTATGTGATTTTTCTCTGATGTGTTTCTCCCTTTTTTTTCACTTTGTGTTAATTTATTTTTTGATGTCTTCGTTGTGTCGTTTGTGTAATTCGTTTTTATTGAAAAAAATTTTTTTTGTTTTTTTTTTTCGATTCGCGTCGGTCGAATCCGACTTCTGACACCATGTGACGGGATGTCCGGCGGTGATTGAAATAAATGATATGACTTGTCTTTGCGATGAAGGTTTATATTTTATTGAAGATAGAAAGAGGTTTTGATGCTGAGGAAGTCGGAGGAGAACTGATTTGGTTAAGAGGAAGGTGATGATGAAAGGGTTGAGAGAAAGAGTTTTGAAGTGGAGGGGATAGGTGATAAGGGACCGTGAGACTGTGGAGTCAGCAAGTTAGGGGTTAGCGGGAAAAGAGATTAGGGATAGATGAGAGTGGTGAGAAAGGAATGTGGGACCGTAACATTACTTTTAAAACTGTAGCGTGTGAAACAGGATTACGGGACAGAAAATCCGCATGTTTCATCCGCTCACCTGCACGGTATTCAATTTCAAAATTAAAAGATTGTAAAAATGCCCACCATCGGTATACTCGTGGCGTTAAGTCTTTCTTAAGGCTCGCAGCCTTTAATGAATTACAATCGGTCACCACTAGAAATTTACGTCCCACCAAATATTGCCGAAAGTGTTTTATTGCATTTACAACGGCTAGTGTCTCGAGTTCGTATGAATGGTAACGGGTTTCCGCGTCAATGGTGCGTTTACTGTAATAAGCAATCGGGTGTTTTTCTTTACCATTTTTTTGAAGCAACACGGCCCCATATCCAAGAGCACTGGCGTCTGTGTGTAATTCGATTGGTAGGTTAGGGTCAAATATACGAAGCAACGGCTCCGAAGTCAGATACTCGATAAGCTTTGCTCTCGCGATGGTATGCTCGCCTGTCCACTCTATAATCTTTGTGTTTCCTGCTGTGAGCCTATACAAAGGAGCTGCTGTCTGTGAAAATTTCGGTATGAACCGGCGAAAATACGATGCTAGTCCTAATAATTGTCTAAGCTGGGTCTGCGTTCGAGGGATAGGCGATTGCACCAGGGCTTCGATTTTTCGAAAGTTGGGCCTCAGCTCTCCTTTCGATACAGTGTATCCCAGATAGTCTATTTGTGTTTTCAAGAATTTGCATTTACTTAAATTAAATGAGAATCCATTCGAGGCCAGCTTTTCCACTACCATTTTTAACCTGTGGAATGCCTCCTGTTCGGTTCTACCGGGAATTAGTACATCGTCTAAATAAACAATCGCAAACGAGTATCGCAATTCTCCCAGCGCGTTATTAATTGATCTCTGATATACGGAGGGTGCGTTCATCAGCCCGAATGGCATCGTCAAATATTCGTAGTGTCCGTCAGGTGTAATAAACGCGAGTTTTTCTATCGAACTTTCTTCTACCGGTATTTAGTGAAATCCGGCTACCATGTCTAAAGATGAAAAATATTGTGCGCCACATAAGCGGTCTAGTTGATCTTGAATTAATGGCAATGGATAGCGATCTGCTACTGTGTTCGAATTTAATTCACGAAAGTCTACGCACAATCTATCCGAGCCGTCCTTTTTCTTCACCAAAATAATTGGACTTGAAAACGGGCTTTTACTTTCTCGAACGATACCTGCCTTGAGCATCTGGTTTACCAATTTTCTTACGGTTTCCCGTTCTGCAGTGCCTAGTCTGTAAGGGCCTCTCTGCACGAGTTTGTTTACGTCTTTTAGCCTGATCTCGAACTGACCCGAAGTAACTCGAGTCTTAGGAGCCTCGACGCTCATATGTTTAGAATAAATTTTTAGCATCTCAATAAGTGGCCTTCTCATTTCAACTGAGTCGCAATCGATTTCGTCGATGTTAATTTCCAAGCCACACGAGCCAACGAATTTATCTAATTTTGAGAATTTTATCGTAATTCCGTTCATCTCTATTGAGACTTTTAATAATATTTTTTTTCCCAAGAGCAAATCCGTAGTCAAACTTTCGTCTGGTACAATGTACAAATCGATTTCCACATTTATACCGTCAAGATCGACCCACACAGAAATAAGGTTATAGCAGTCAACGTATCCATTTCCGATACCTCTCAATCGTGTAGAGACGCTTTGTCTCTTACCGGGCAACTTCTCTACTAACGTTTCTCTCACAAGAGAACAATCTGAGCCAGAATCGAAGGTAAACGTCAACACCTTACCATCAGTCAGCTTTAAGGTACCTTCGGTGGAGGTCAAGCTACAAAGCTTCACATATTTTTCCTCCTTCTTTGGACAATTCGGCGAGATGTGACCTTCCTCGTGGCAATTATAGCATGTCACCCCCTTCTTGGAATTTGAGCCTCTGTTGTCCCGTGTCTGGCTGTTGCTTGACTTCGAGGATAATCGACAGTCAGCTTTGCGATGTCCTTTCTTTCCACAATTATAGCACTCGATATCCGAACGATGCGACTTCCCCTCTCGCGGCGTCGAAGTCTTAGTATGTGGACCAGGGGCTCCGAAGGATGCACGCGATCGGTGATAGTCGGTCGTTTTTCCATCAAGGAACGACATTGCCTCTTGCAAATTGCGGGGTGATTCGCGTATGAATATGTTTCGCACGAATCGATTATTGAAAGAATATGATAATCCAGTCAATTGTGTTGCAGTTTCGTCGACTGATATTCTTTCCTTAAGCCACGCTTTTAATTTTCTTCCTCTTTTCATAAAATTTTCCAGCGTGAACTCGGCGTCGTTCGTCCAGATCGTGTGGAGTTCTGAGGCGGCGTTTTTATTTTTTGCATACACACTCATGAACTCAGCACGGATTTCGGTCCAGCTTTTTCCAGAGGGATCCATGACAGTAAACCATTGTGCTGCCTCATCCGTGAATGCCTTGGCGAGGTGCTGGACAACTTCCCAATCGTCCGGTTTATAACGTCGAATCCATTCGTCGACCATTTTCGCCCAGCCAGTTGCATCGGTATTTTTCGGATCGAATTTGATAAGATCTATAGGAGCTCGATCTCGTTGAGAAAGCAACGTAATGAGATGTTCGTTCTCTTTCTGTAATTTCGACGATCGTTTCTTCCATTTTCTTTTCTTCTGCACTGAGGACTCATAATCGTGTCCGGTGTCCGAAGACGGAGAGCGACGTCTTCTGTGGTTCTCAGGCAACACAAAATTTATCGTATCGGAACCTCTTTCATTCTCACTTGCCATTATTTTTAAAGCGCTTAACCGGCACACTTTGCACGTATTGTTTTTGAAGTCCAAATCTTTGGTAAAAAAAACGTTCACTATCCCACTTCTGATGTCAGATATAATAAATTAAATGATGCTATATCGGGTCCGATGATTTAAATGTCGATCGTTCTTCACTGAATGTCGCAGTGACACGACTCACATACTTTATTCATGACTCGATACAATTTTAAAATATTAAACTCTAATATAACGAATGATTACTCTCAGGGGATATAGGTCTGCTTCGTTCGAAGGTTCAAGAAGAACTTCTTCGTCTCCAAGGGATATTTTTCCTCTTTCTTCTTTTTGTTTATGTTAATTTCTTTTATTTTATTCGCTTGATGTTTTCTGTCTCTTATGTCGCCCGAGCAACGACGAATTATTTTGAATTGCCTGAACTTTCCTGCGATGCGACATATATATATATATATATATATATATATATATATATATATATATATATTGAAACGTAGCTAGTTTCAATATTTTATTTGATGCGGTTGCGCGACGCACATATTATGTTTGGAGGTTGGATGGTGAAGTAAAGTAATGTTAAACGTGTTTTTACCAACGTTATAATTTATTTTCTTGATGGTTATTTTCTTATGTTTATTCGTTTATTTTGATTTTCGGCCTTGCCTTGAGAAACGAAATTCTTAATATGATATCGTAGTAATTTAATTTAGGCCTCTAGCCATGTGAACGCGCCTTTACGTTTTCTACAAGTTCGATCGCTTATCCTTATGTTTATTTTGGCGAATATCGACGTCTTCTTGGTCGATCGCCTCTCCCTCCCTCTCGTTCTCCGTTGGTGGTATCGCGTTGATCTCGCTCGATCGTCTTCCCCCTCCTTCTCCTTCGCCGTCGACGTTGCCGACGTCGCGCGACGATCCTTCGTTTCGCGTTGGTTGGGCCGTTGGCTCGTTTTTTGTGCCGTGTGCGTGACACGCGTGTGCAGTGCCTCGTGATTCAGTGTTTTAGTGTTTTGGTGTTTTAGTGTCTTAGTGTTTTAGTGTCTAGGTTGTGGTGCATAGGATATTCCTATCCTTTTATATTCAGGGTGTGGAAATTTCCCTTCCTGCCTTGTTCCCGATGATTCCGTTACTCGGGGCTCCTGTCTCCCCCCTTCCATCTGCGCGCGTCTTGCCTCGGCGTCTCGTCTACCGGCTTCCTTTGCCTCCTCTCTGCCGTCTCGGCCTCAGCTGGGCGAATAATAATATTTTGGATGGGTTTCAGCGTGACGTCTCCCCGTCGTTTTGCAGCGCTAATCGAGCCGCCGTGTTTTGCTTGTCGCCGCGTTCCTGATGTTGGATGTTGACTCTTTTTCAGAGTTCTGGCTTTTCCCCGGGTTTTGACTCTTCTTCAGAGTTCTATCCCCGGTGAGTAACCAATTAATTACTGTTGATCTTGACATTTCTCGCCCTTTTATATGATTTTTGTCATAGGTTGCCAGTGTTTGGTGGATACTGCGGCGTTGTCATACGTTCCGGTGTTTTCTCCTCGGCTTTCCCGCTTGGCGGGAAATTACGATTTACTGCTATGAGACGATTCCGTCTCAATATATATATATATATATATATATATATATATATATATATTGTGACGAGGCGCTGCACTCCTCGCAATCGCGTGAAGGGAAATATTCCTAAGGAATATTAGAAAGAAATAGCTAGAGCAGAGTCGCGTCGTCTCGCACCCGTGGTGAAAGAAATTTGCGTTCGAGAACGGCCACTGTCGGCGAAAATTCGTTGTTACAGAGAGCGAGAGAGTGAGGCAGTGCCGGCCGAGAACAACGGACGACGCCAGAGAGCGAGAAAGAGAGGCAGTGCCGGTCGAGCGACGGACGACGCCCGGGAGCGGGAGAGAGAGGGATGGCTGTGCCGATGATCGGACAGCGATCGCTGTGAGAAGTTCCCCTAACTCTCCCCTTCCCCCCTAAAATAGGCTAAGATGAGACGTAGGGAAATAAGAAAGGAGAGCAGCGCGGGAGTGAGATTTTGGCGAGGATAGCGGAAAGACGAAAGAGCGTAGACGAGAGTAGTATAGAAGGAGAGATTGCGAAAGGGAAAAAGACGAGGAGTGAAGGAGTGTGTGAGCGAGTGAAAAAGCGGAGAGGGCGGACAGAACGGAGTGAAAGAAAAGAGTGTCAGTTAAAGAATAAAGACAAGGAGTACAGAGCGAGCGGGCCGAGAGCGAGGCGAGACGAGAGCGAGGCGAGGCGAGAGGGAGACGAGACGAGAGCGAGACGAGCGGAACGCTGGGCGATGGCGAGAGGATCTCGACGGACGGGAAAAAGAAAGGTAGGCGCACGTTGGTGCAGATATTTTCTCGGCCGGTACGAGCCTTTTTATACCGTGCCACGCGAGCGCGTAGGGTCGCCTATCTCGCGAATGTCCCTCTCACCGGAAGTAGTACGGTATAATTAAGTTAAACCTTTGTAGCTGTGAAGAGAATTAATAAAGTACGGATTAGCTATTATTGTAAAGTACACGCACGTAAACTTCGTTCATTTTGTAAAATGTGTCAAACAGTCGATGCTCGCCCTTCGAATCCCCAATTCCCTGAGTGCTAGCCGCGGGAGATAAAGCAGTGGGAGGCGAGAGAAAAACCCTTGGTGTTTGGGGGTTGGTTCAAACACCTGGCGCCTAACTGGTGAGAGTCACGTAGAGTGACGCAATAGAGAAAAAATTTTGGGCGTCATTACAAATCGTGGACTGGTAGTTCTTTTAGTATTTTCGCGAAACTTCTACGAAAAGAACTCGACACAATATATATATATACAGGATGTCCCATTTTAATCTTACACCTGATTTTTCTCGGAAAATACTGCTCCGATCAAAAATTGTGTATAATAAAACTTTTAGGGTTCGAAGGGGGACGTTCAAAAAAAATTTTTTTTTTGTATCATAATTCAAAATGGCGGCTGTAAGATGGCCGACATGTTTTTTTTAAATAGAAACAGGCCATTTCTTTGTTACTAAAAAATTTGTCGGATCAAAACTAACAACTTTTATAGGAACATTTTTTTGATAAAGTCCATAATTTTTGGAGTAGAACACCATTTTTGACTATTTTAGCGTTATCCAGGATGTACCACGAGGAGGTAAAGTCTTTAACATCCCAAGTGTAAGTGTGTGTGTGTGTGTGTGTGTATGTGTGTGTTTGCGCGCGTGTGAGTGTGAGTGAGTGTGTGAAACACTCACAAGGATTAGGTCTCTGCGACTCGTCACTTCCGCAGTATTTACCGACTCCAAAACCTCCTTGTGAGTGTGAGTGTGAGTGTGAGTGTGAGTGTGAGTGTAAGTGTGAGTGTGAGTGTGAGTAACACTCACAAGGATTAGGTCTTTGCGGCTCGTCACATCCGCAGTATTTTTCGACTTCAAAACCACCTCCTTATGAATGTTCTCTGAACTCTTAAATGTGTTCGAAGATTCCCCCATTCATGTTTAAGCATGCCCGAACTCTCCTCTCAAAACCATCGACTGTTCGCAAGAGAACAACTCTCGGGATTGCACGGCAGGCAGCTCTTATCCGCACCCTCATATCCTCTTGTGTGGTTGGAGCTTGACGGTAGACAGCGTCTTTAAGATAACCCCACAAGAAAAAGTCGGGAGAGGTAAGATCAGGTGATCTTGGAGGCCAATGGACAGGTCCATCTCGTCCGATCCACCTTTGACCGAATGTTGCGTCCAGGTGATTTCGAACAACACGAGCCCAGTGAGCGGGTGCACCGTCTTGCTGAAACCACATCTGTTGACGTGTAACCAAATCAATGTCTTCCATCAAAAGCGGCAATTCATTTTGCAGAAAGTCAAAATAACGGGCTCCCGTCACAGTTCCCTCGAAGAAGTGAGGACCTATTAATTGCCCGTTAATGATTCCACACCAAACATTCAAACTCCACCGATGCTGGTGATCGATCTGTCGCACCCATCGTGGATTCTGATCAGTCCAATACCGAAAGTTCCATCGATTTACCTGACCTCGGTTGTTGAATGTGGATTCATCACTGAACATAACAAACCTAAAAAAATCTGGGAATTGCTCGATTCGTCTCAATGCCCACCGACAAAACTCCATCCTTCGCAACGGATCAGGATTAGGCGTATCTTGGTGGAATTGTATCCTGTACGGGTGGAGCCTTGCACCTCTCAGTACTCGGTGCACTGTGGATCCGGGAAACCCCAGTCGCTCCGAGATCACTCTAACACTCAAATGAGGATCGATTGCTATCATCGCTAAAATAGCCATGTTTCGAGCCTCATGCGGGCCACCAAAATCATTGTTCACGTTTTGGCGACGTTGGCGGTGGCGGGTTATTCGGCCTGCCCTCGCTCTCCTCTCGAGGGTTCGGATTGTCTGCCGCGATGGATGACGACGATCAGGATATTCGCGTCGATACAAATTTTCTGCTCGTAAATAATTGCCCCGGCATCTCCCTAAAATAAGGAGCATATCAACGATTTCGTTGGGACTGAAATCAGCCATTGTTGAATTGCCGTCAGTAAACGGTAAACAAATCCGCGTCTATTGTAGGCGTTCAACGTGAGATTTCGTTTTCTTATTTCGATCAGAAGCGAAGCGAACTTGAAACGCTCAAATGATATGGGGTACCATGAAAATTCGTATTGTCCTGCCGTATCCAGTTAACAGAAAAATTTCAACAGCGACACATTCCAGAGAAAATTTTCATGGTACCCCATATCATTTGAGCTGCCTGCCATGCAATCCCGAGAGTTGTTCTCTTGCGAACAGTCGATGGTTTTGAGAGGAGAGTTCGGGCATGCTTAAACATGAATGGGGGAATCTTCGAACACCTTTAAGAGTTCAGAGAACACTCATAAGGAGGTGGTTTTGGAGTCGGTAAATACTGCGGAAGTGACGAGCCGCAGAGACCTAATCCTTGTGAGTGTTTCACACACTCACACTCACACTCACACTCACACGCGCGCAAACACACACATACACACACACACTTACACTTGGGATGTTAAAGACTTTACCTCCTCGTGGTACATCCTGGATAACGCTAAAATAGTCAAAAATGGTGTTCTACTCCAAAAATTATGGACTTTATCAAAAAAATGTTCCTATAAAAGTTGTTAGTTTTGATCCGACAAATTTTTTAGTAACAAAGAAATGGCCGGTTTCTATTTAAAAAAAATATGTCGGCCATATTACAGCCGCCATTTTGAATTATGATACAAAAAAAAAATTTTTTTTGAACGTCCCCCTTCGAACCCTAAAAGTTTCATTATACACAATTTTTGATCGGAGCAGTATTTTCCGAGAAAAATCAGGTGTAAGATTAAAATGGGACACCCTGTATATATATTGTGACGAGGCGTTACCCTCCTCGCAATCGCGTCAGGGCGAAATATTCCGAAGAATATTAGAGAGAGACCAGAACAGCAGAGTCGCGTCGTCTCGCACCCGTGGTGTACTGGATTCGCGTTAGAAAACAGCCACTGTCGGCGAATATTCGTTACCTTTCAGGGACACGGGGTCGAGAAGTAAACAGTGCCGGTCGAGCGCGACGGACGACGCCCGGGAGCGAGAGAGAGAGGCAGTGCCGGGCGAGCGCGATGGACGACGCCGGAGAGCTAGAGAGAGAGGGACGGCTGAGCCAGCGATCGAGGAGCGATCGCCGTGAGAAGTGCCCCCTATCTCACCCCTCCCCCGGAAAACTGCGAAGGCGAGACCGAGGAGCATGAGTGACGAGCTTAGGACGAGAGTACAGTCCTAGCGACGTTAGGCAATAGGCGAAGTAGCGAAAAAGAGAGTATTATACGAGAATAGATAGTGAGAGAAATACCGGAAGAAAGTAAAGAACGGTTAGAAGAGTGAGAGAGAATAGAGTGTAGATAGGACAGGACTAGGAGAGAGTGCGAGTTGACGAGTGCGAGAGCGAGAGGAGACGAGAAAGGATTACGGCGAGAGTGAGGACGAGAGCGAGAGAGACAGCGGCGTGACGGGAGCGAGACCGAGGGAGAGCGAGCGAGGCGGAAGAGAGACGAAGCGACGGCGGACCGCTGTGCGACGGCGAGGGGATTTCGGCAACTAGGAGAATAAAGGTAGGCACGCGTTCGTGCACAATTTTTCTAGGCCGATACGACCTTTCTCGGATTGCGCCACGCGGGCGCGCAGAGTTGCTCATTTCGTGGCCTCCCCGCTCCCCGGTAGCGGCGCGATCGTATTAAGCCACAATATTGTAACCGCGAGGCGGAGAATAGAAGTAATAGAATAAATATTGTTGATTTTATGTGAAGTACTCGCACGTAGATTTTGTTCACTTAATGATTCATGTATTGTTAACGATGCTCGCCCTTCGAATCCCCACCATTTTTCCCTGACTGCTAGCCGTGCAAACGTCGGAGGAAAATTAAAGAAAGTATCCCTTGGTGCTACGGGGATGATACAAGCACCTGGTGCCTATCCGGTGAAAGAGATACAGATAGAAACAGTATTTTTGGGCGTCATCATAGATTTTTGACTGGCAGGTCTTTTCGTGTTTTGGCGAAATTTACAGGAAAAGAACTCGTCACTATATATATATATATATATATATATATATGATTTCTGATCTGAATATATTCAGATATACTGTCACGCCGAGAAGGGGGGGGGGGGTTGCTGGGAACTGGGCGGGGGGGTGAGGGGAGGCCGGCCCTTCCTCTCAAAAAAAAATTTTGTACACACCCGAAATAATAACAAAATACGGTTAGACTGTTTTCTTTCTTGTTTATTATAAGTGCTGTCTTAGCCTCGGCGGACGATCTCTGGGGGGGGGGGGGGGGTATAAAACTAAGTAACAACAAAAAATTTTTTTCTTTTTTTTCTTTTTATTTTAGTTATACGCAAAAGGAACTATTTTATTTATGGGCGCCAGTTCAAAAAAATTTTAACAACAGAAAACAAACTTAAATATTATACCGACGGTTATATCCGATAGGATGGATGAAGGTATGGCTAACTCGAGGGGCGGGGGGGGGGGGGGTATCTCAGGGGAGGGGGTTCTCCGACTCGATATGGCCGCTTGAATATTACCACCGACCGTTACAAAATCTGTTCGCCATAGGTTTGGGAATTGATAGGGCTCTAACGGTAGCGGGCAGAGCTTGTTTGGGTAGGCGACCTCTGTCGCCTGGGCGACCTGTTGGTAGGTGAGCAGGGGGGGGGGGGGGGGGGGGTAGGCTAGATCTATTACGCTACGCGCACAACCGTTCCACGCAGTTTTTTATAGAGGATAAATTCCGAGGTTAAATCGGCCCCGAACACACGCAGAGGAAAGAAAAATTTACACGGTATACGGGATGACTCGAAGGTCTACGCGAAATTGCGTGCGGGGAGGGGAATGAAATCTTTCGCCACATTATAAAGTTTTTGAAGGGGGGGGGGAGCTGTGCAAACACTTACGTTTGGAGATTTTGTCGCTCCTGGATCTCTCTCTCTTTCGTTCTTCCTCGTTCTCCGTCCGTTGTTTCTCTCACTCTTATAATTCGCCTCGTTTCTTTTTTTTCTACACTGTAATGTCTCTCGTACTCTTATAATAGTCCAGGAACTTTAAACTTTTTGTAAGCAAAAAATCCTAGCACGCAATTTTATGATTGGATTATGTTAGAGGGTGTCCCCTAAGTATAAAACCAAGTTTGTGTAGTTCTCACCCTTGTGCGTTAGCCGCCATCTTGGAAAACGCCTGTTAGCAAATATCTCGGAAATGGTGAGATTTACGTTAAAAATTGTAAGGACCTTTTTTGTAGAGGATAATATTTTCCATCTTTTTCATCTGAAACCTTTTTCTCTATTGTTAATATTTTCCGAGATATAGTCGATTAAAAAAATAAAATTTTTGTTTTTGGAAAATATCTCGATAGTTTTTGGAAATAGAACAAAAATGTAATATTCAAAATTGTAGAGGATGAAATTTGTGACAATTTTTGTATTAAATTTTTTTTTGTAAAATCAATAGTTGCTGAGTTCTAGAGCAATGAAAGTTGCTGTCAGGGAAAGAACAACAGCGATTAGCGGCAATACGTTACTCTAGCATGCCAGAAAAAGAGCAAGGAGACGCGACGTCTCGGCGGCAAGTATTGCAGGAGGTTATTAATGCACGTCGGTGCGTACTTTACCAATAACGGTATATCTTTAACAATAAGGGTTTAGGCTCGTCAACGTCGCTGGATTCGGCGCGACATAGTTATAAATCGATAAATATATATATATATATACAGTGATGACAGAAATAATAAGAACACTGCCGAATGTTCTTATTATTACCGATCGTTCTTAGAGGATATTCAAAATGAAGAAGAAGAAAGCTTACAAACTATCGAGAATCGTCCTTCGTGTTCCAAACAGAAAAAGATATTTTAAATCGCCGATTAAACTTTGGCAAGAACATTCTTTTTTAAATTTTTATAATGATGCGATCTTTATTTGTAAATCGCGACTCAAATTGCGCAAATGATAATAAATATTAACAAATTAATAAATTTTCATGTCTTTTTCAAATAATTCGTCAAAATGTTTTTGTTGCGCAAACTTCCCTCCTATCATCCATATCCTTCATTTTCGTGATAAATATTATTTCCATCACTATTATAAAATGTTTCGATTACAGTAGAACCTCGGTTATCCGAACCTCGATCATCCGAATCCTCAATTATCCGAACGATGACTTAGTTTATCCGAACGCTCAATTATCCGAACGTTGGCCCGAAAGATACATTGTTGCACGCTGCCACCGCCGTGAGCAACAATGTATCTTTGCGAGAATCGCGAGATACATTACCGCGACATACATATTAACGCAAGAACGTTAATATATATGTCAAATTTTTATAAATATGTATGTACTATTTTTATGTGATAAGGTTTTGTTTATCATGTCGTTCCAAAACCCCACGTTTCGATTATCCAAACTTTTGATTATCCGAACTAGCCTCGGTCCCAATTGGTTCGGATAATCGAGGTTCTACTGTACTCTTTTTTTGGCATGCTAGAGTAACGTATATTGCCGCTAATCGCTGTTGTTTTTTCCCTGACAGCAACTTTCATTGCTCTAGAACTCAGCACCTATTGATTTTACAAAAAAAAAATTAATACAAAAATTGTCCAAAATTTTATCGTTTACAACTTTGAATATCACATTTTTGTTCGTATTTCCAAAAACTATCGAGATATTTTCCAAAAACAAAAACTTGTTCTTCGCCTCTCACACACTTCGCTTCTCACACACTGTACCTTCTCACTCACTCGTTCACTCTATTCTCTCTCTCACGCTCTCACTCGCTTTATAATTTTCTTCGATCACTCGTATTCGCGTTCACTCTTTTTCGTTTATCCACTCGCTCGCACTATCACACTTCTTACTCTTATACGTTTATTCACTCTATAATCGCTCACTCACTCTCAAACTTCTTTCACTCTACTCCTGTACTCTAAATCTTTTTTTTTTCTATAATTTCCTATTTCTTATCTACTTTTCTCGTCGGTGGTCACCATCTAACAAGAAAACTGTGTCAGGTGTATCTCGCCGATTTTGATGAAATTTGGCATGGTCATAGAACGGACAAAAATAGGCGTCACTTTTTTTTTACGTGCCACGATTGATTTTGAAGGGGTGAAACGCACCCTCGAAAATAGGGGTATTTTTCGTTTTTCGGCGATAACGTTTGAACAATAGGAGATACGAAAAAATTTCAAATTGCAACAATATTTATTTTTTCGCGTACTATACACTGGATATGAGAATGGTGCAGATAACAACAAATTTCATATTGTTTATTGCAAATTTGCAATTTTTTCGTACGTATCTCAGAGAGTTCTTAACCGATTGGGATGCACATTTGCATACGGGTAGAGGGTAACAAAATAAAGTTGGGGTGTTTTCTTGTTTTTCCGATATCTCATAATTAAGGGGTTAAAACTACCCTTCGATTTTTTACTCAACTGTATCGTATAATCAGCTGGCCTTTTGCCATTCCGGGTTAAATTCACGGTAATATAAATTCGTTTGAATACTCGAGTATATATTTGTAAATCCCACTCAACCCCCCACCCCCAATCATCCCCCTCCCAACCGTTCAAAGTTCTTACCGCGCGGCATGGATGAAAATTTGTAGAAATAAAATGGGTTAGACTCGAAGTTCAATCAATCAAACTAATCGATACAAATTTCCCTGTTTTGGCTTAACATTACCCTTAAGGGGGCAACTCAAAAACTCTATTCATTCGTGAACGGGCGGAGATAAAAAAAAAGTTTATAGGGACGAAACGTTCTGCTCTTCGACTACTAGACGTTCGTGATAATAATGATGAATATAACAACAAATGGCATATTATTTATTGCAATAATTCGTGAATAATTGGATCAAAATCACTCTTTAATTGTTCGTTCATATCGGTACAGAAATAGGTAAGTCTTTCGCTATTACGGAATATTTTCCTGCTTCGGAAAGTAACTGGATTACTATAGTATTTTTACGAAACAAGTCTGTTCGGCACATACTGCCTTTGAAGATTAAAATATAATCGGAACACTTTAATAACCATTTTAACAGTAAATTTGTTATGGATTATACGTATTATAATAATGATAGTCGTGATAAAAGTGTTTGAAACACAGAGATTTTTTACACCACGCACAAGTGTGTGCATATTTAAAAAGGTTTATAAATCGTGGAGAAGAAAATTGGTTGTGTGTTTTCGACGTATCGAGAACACTATCTGCAGAGATAAAAAGATTAAAGGTTAAAGATTCGTTGTATTTCTGATGTAACTCGTGAACGGAGTGACGCAAATATTGTTTGTGAACGACTGTAATCGTACTGCAATCATATTGTAAGGCCGATTACGGTGCAAAGATCAGTATATCGCGCGATAATATTGAGGTCGCTTTATCAGTTATTTATCGCAGGTCTAATGACACCGTGTGTCGTCGTTGTATCTCTCTTGTGTGCTGACATATTGAGTATCAAGTCATATCAATTCCGCAGCGATCGTTATTGCTTCAGTTTTCGACGGAGAAGCCAGCCATAAACTTTCAGTTGCAAATACGTATAAAAATGTACATTAATCCGGTGAATATTATTCAACTGCTATCCATTGCGATAAGTGCTATGAATTTGCCTGAAACTCCAATCACCGAACGGGAGAAACAGTTCAGTAAGGATTTAGAAAACATGATAATAGAAGCGATGGATCAGCGTATGGCAATAGAGTCCGAAATTGGTTTGGATTTTTTGGCACCAAATGAAGTTCATGAAGCAGCCGTAGTAGAAGACAACAGTGGAGAAGAATGGTACCTACAGCGATACCTAGATCCCGAAGGTAAAGAAAATGTGTGCACCCAAGATGTAGAGGAATTAAGTTACGAATACAAAAGAAGAGCTGTAGATTACTGGAGATCCGGGACACATGGGAATAAAAAAATATCATCTGTTCAAAAGAACTTTAGAAAGGTGAAATCAGTGACGCAGTTACGCCGCTGGGCCCATAATTGAAATAAGGGTGGCACGTACAAAGAAAAGTTAACAAAAATAGCTCATTATACGTTGAACAATTTTAAAGATGCTTTGAACAAAAAGCTGCCTGTCCATGATATCGATCTTCGACGATGGGCATTACGTGCGCGAGATCTTGTAGAAATGCCAGATCCAGATTTCAAAGCATCCAATTCTTGGGTAGCAAGATTCAAAACCGAAAATGGCATTGTGTCAAGGAAAATTACTAAATATGTAACGAAACAACAATTATTAAACGCTGATACACTTGAAAATAAAGCCAAAGAATTTATAGAAACGGTGAAAATCAACATAGCCAACGTTGGGGCTGAGAACACATTTAATTCTGATCAAAGTGGCTTCAATTTAGAGCTACATGCAGGCCGCACATTGGCGGAAGTAGGACAGAAAGCCGTTGAGACAATAGTGCAATCGAAAACATCAACAACACACAGTTATACTATACAGCCTTTGATTTCTGCGAGTGGCAAGCTGTTAGCACCTATGTTGATCGTTTTAAACGAACCTACTGGCAAATTTGGACCTCGAGTGGAACAAACTATGTTCAGAGCCGAAAATATATTTCTATTGGCTTCAAAACCTGGAAAATTGACGACTGATCATTTCAAGCGTTGGTTCCAAGAAGTATATATTCCTAATACTGGTCCAAAATCCGTAATACTTCTGGATTCTTAGAGCGGTCAATGTCCAACTGCGTTGAAAGACATGGATATGCAAGGGAAAGATATTCAAGTTTTAACTATTCCAGCAGGTAAATATATTGCACTAGTTTCATTAGTTCTATAGACAATTAATTAAAATTGCAATTCGTAATCCTTGCAGGTACAACAGGAATGATACAGCCCCTTGATGTTTATGGTTTCCGTGTATGGAAAAACTTCATCAAACACTTCTCTGACATAGTAATATTATACAACTACGACGTTAATCTGCACTTGAGAGATAATATTGTTAAATTACAATCTCTTACACACAACCAGTTTTCTTCTCCACGATTTATAAACCTTTTTAAATATGCGTGGCACAAAAGCGGTTACGTAGAAGAAAGACCACCAAAGTTCGAAAATCCGGTAAAATTCTGCTTTTCACAAAATGCACCGACATGCGACATATGCGGCGAAGCAGCTGTTGTCACTTGTGCGTGGTGTAAAAAATCTCTGTGTTTCAAACACTTTTATCACGACTATCATTATTGTAATACGTATAATCCATAACAAATTTACTGTTAAAATGGTTATTAAAGTGTTCCGATTATATTTTAATCTTCAAAGGCAGTATGTGCCGAACAGACTTTTTTCGTAAAAATACTATAGTAATCCAGTTACTTTCCGAAGCAGGAAATTATTCCGTAATAGCGAAAGACTTACCTATTTCTGTACCGATATGAACGAACAATTAAAGAGTGATTTTGATCAAATTATTCACGAATTATTGCAATAAATAATATGCCATTTGTTGTTATATTCATCATTATTATCACGAACGTCTAGTAGTCGAAGAGCAGAACGTTTCGTCCCTATAAACTTTTTTTTATCACTGCCCGTTCACGAATGAATAAAGTTTTTGAGTTGTCCCCTTAAGGGTAATGTTAAGCCAAAACAGGGAAATTTGTATCGATTATTTTGATTGATTGAACTTCGAGTCCAACCCATTTTATTTCTACAAATTTTCATCCATGCCGCGCGGTAAGAACTTTGAACGGTTGGGAGGGGGATGATTGGGGGTGGGGGGTTGAGTGGGATTTACAAATATATACTCGAGTATTCAAACGAATTTATATTACCGTGAATTTAACCCGGAATGGCAAAAGGCCAGCTGATTATACGATACAGTTGAGTAAAAAATCGAAGGGTAGTTTTAACCCCTTAATTATGAGATATCGGAAAAACAAGAAAACACCCCAACTTTATTTTGTTACCCTCTACCCGTATGCAAATTTGCATCAAAATCGGTTAAGAACTCTCTGAGATACGTACGAAAAAATTGCAAATTTGCAATAAACAATATGAAATTTGTTGTTATCTGCACCATTCTCATATCCAGAGTACGTGAAAAAATAAATATTGTTGCGATTTGAAATTTTTTCGTATCTCTTATTGTTCAAACGTTATCGCCGAAAAACGAAAAATACCCCTATTTTCGAGGGTGCGTTTCACCCCTTCAAAATCAATCGTGGCACGTAAAAAAAAAGTGACGCCTATTTTTGTCCGTTCTATGACCATGCCAAATTTCATCAAAATCGGCGAGATACACCTGACAGAGTTTCCTTGTAAGTGACGAGCACGCGGTCGACCGGAAGCTTGCGACTTTTCTCGCTTCTCGATTGGTCGGGGCGTCCTCGTGTGATTGGGCAGCAGCGGCACGGGTTACGTAGTCGCGGGTCGATAGGAATCGATACGTGTGGATTGTATCGGGGGAGATCTGACGGCAAGAAGGATAATTACGGTAACGGGTCGATATTGTAGGGTCGCTCTCGTAGTTAGTGTAGTTGTGGATGGGGATAATCTAGGGTACTCTATGTGCGCTGCTGCCCTCTCGTTACTCTCCCCGTCATCACGTTCATTTATGGCATGTGTGGCGGGGTTTTCGCGAGTCGAGATTTTTTTTAACAGCTCCGGCTGTGCTCGAAGTGCGTGGTCGTGTTGGTGTTGTGCAGTGGTTTGTGTTTTTCTTAGGTGGTGCGTTACGTCGTTGGACCATCCTGGTCAACGGAATATCCTCGGGGTGATTCTGATGGTGAGTATTCTCTTTCTTCTCTTTGATTGCCTCTTCTTTTGCTTTTTACATTTATTTTCTTTTTCGGGTTATCCCCGTGTCGTCACCTCTGGCGATAACGTGCGTGGCCCTGTCGCCCGTGACGGCGGCGATGCGATGCCGACGACGACGGTGACGACGACGACGACGACGACGATGACAACGACGACGACGACTACGAGGACGACGACGTAACGACGATGACAACGACCACGACGACTACGAGGACGACGACGTAACGACGATGACAACGACGACGACGACCACGAGGACGTCGACGTAACGACGATGACAACGACGACGACGACTACGAGGACGACGACGTACCGACGAGTCCGAGGCATGCCGATGCCGCGGTATGCGGTTATTCCTGTGTTGTGGCGGGTAAGTCCTCGGTACGCGGTAAGTGTTTGCAGCTCTTACAGTCTTTATGGATTGGGTTGGGGGTAACGAAGTAGCTATAATAATTGTTTTTGTTGTTTTTCTTACTTACTTGCAGATTTGGCGTGGAACGGTTGCCTTAGGCGGACCACCGACGGAAGGAGAATTGTGCGCAACGTCACAATACATATATATACAGAAATATGTATGTATCTATACATACAAATACTATACATATATATCTATACAAACATACACTATACATATATAGTCTGTATAATGGGATAATTTCTTTCTTTGAAGAATTATATTATTTTGTGGATATTTTTTATAAGCTGCTGTTACGGACCGATCAGCCTAGCAACAACTTGGCTGAACAACCATCGATGCGCGTAGCTTCGTCACCGAATTCCCCAAAATACATCGACCTGTGATGCGATTCCACGGATGCCATGCGCTGCATGATGAGCACTGTCATACCAACGACCCCGGCGCAATAGAAACACCTATACACGACGCCACGCGCTCCATAATCAGCATGGCATGTCAACGACCCCGGCGCAAAAGAAACACCTACGGAGGAATCGACACAATCGATTCCCAAATCGATTTCCCAATCGGTAACCCGACACTTCCTAGTTACCCCCACGAGACTCTTCCAGCACCTTCGCCCCAGGGTAACGAGGATACCGATCGACTAAATTCTTATCAGTCTTAATTGATTGCTCTGTCCTGACAGACATATCCCTCGGTCGACCGGTGCTCATACCCTAGCGGTACATCTCGCGTACTTAGAGTCTCGCGAGTGTAACTTCGAGTTTGGGAAATAAAACCGAGTACAACGATTAAGAACTCTATAGTGTAAGCAAACCCTAGCGGCGCTTCACGTCTCTCGTAATATTTTTGTACCGCGATAATTAAGTAGTAGCAGCGTCGAATACGAACGCGCCTGTGTAAGCCACTACGATCGCCCTGTGCAACCGTACGAAATAAACAACTCGCCTCCAGCTGACACGACTTATCTCTACTGCCTAGACAGCCGTCTCGACCGACCTTCCCGACGACTCCAGCAATTCGCCAACGTCAGCAGGTCGAAGAACGAGCAACGCACACACACATTACACACACGGAATAAGGTGAGGTGCGTTACGCCGCTTTAAAACGGACAGAATCCACGCGTCGAGTCTCCTGACATCTCGACCAATAACAATAATAATTATAAATCTAAACGTAATTACGACGGAACCCGTACGTAACACCCACGGAATCCGAACGTAACACTGCAATGCTTTCTAATATGTGTAAAAAATGTACGAATGCTAACTACATTCAGATGTGCGAACGGCAATCGGAAATTTTCGATCCTGTCTCAACTCGGCTTGTTGCATTCGCCAAACATCTCTCTTGCGCCGAAAATGTGATATCGGTGACGACTCTGGTCAGCGAGAGTCGCAAATATAAGCGTCAACAAACAAATGTACGTGATGCCGAGTTTGACAATAAAATTCGCGACCGAGAATCGAAAGTTCTCGGTCGAGTTTCGCCTCAAATATTTTGGAGCAGGCATCTAATGTTCAAGCAATCTACAGAATATTGCGAGTAGGAAACTGACAACCGAGAATCGTGAATTCTC
>OZ024924.1:22320605-22481801 GCA_964017225.1 Netelia inedita
AAATAGTGAAGACTCTGATAACTATCTCCTGCGGCCAAATATCGTAACGTTATTGCTAAACGCATATTTGGTGGAATGGCAATTCTCATCGGAGTATCTTCTATTTGAATTTGGTATTGAATTTTAGTCAACAAAATTCGACATCCCTTGGCAACATTCTGCAGAAATAGCTATGTTCTCCAAATTCCTCGCAAGTTATTTCTTTGATTAAATTTTCCGTACTGCTTCTGCAACAAATATACAAATATGTATTTCTACAAGGCGTTCTCGTTATCTCGATTAACTAACAAGCATTTCTTAGATGTCAATAAATAAATGTATTGTTTTTAAAAGATATTTAGTGTTTCAAATTCACAATCAATTTATCGACAACATTATTGTAAATTTTAAATAAACACATATCATCAAAACAAATACATTTTTTCATTGACATCTAACAGAGTGTTAAGAAAAACGCGCTTATAAACATATTCACTGATTACAAATAAACAAACTGAATATTTTCATTAAATACTCAAAAACTAATTCAATACATGTAATTACCTCGTTCTATTGCGATGAATCGATGTCACCCACCATCTCCGTTGGCAAGAGCGACGACGACGATGACGATGTTTAATAGTGTTTTCTTCTATATCATTGATATAATTTGGCATACTATACAGATATATTGCACACGTTACTGCAAAGGTGCCATCCATTATCGAAAGGCGAAACCCGTATGCGGAGTATGGCGAGAAGTCGCGCGAGTAGAGCAGTGTATGGCTGTTTAGGGCAATGTCGCGGCAGCACGAGGAGCAATACGAGAAGCAACGCGAGGAGCATAGTGTGGCTGTAGGGATGATGCGGCCGAACACTCGACGAGTGGCGAGGGAAGTAGGCTGTCGAAGGCCTCCTACAGCCTTCGCAGGCCTTCTACAACCCTGCGCAGCACTTTCGAAGGACTGCGCAGGGCTGTAGAAGACCTGCGGGAGCTGCAGGAGGCCTTCGAAAGCGCTGCGCAGAGTTGTAGAAGGCCTGCGGAGGCTGTAGGAGGCTTTGTAAAGCTCTGCGCAGTCCTTCGGATAAAATAAAGTATTATTTAGATAATTGTTTGAAATTGTTATTTTAATAATTCTTTGAAATTGTAATTATTTCCATGAAAATTATTTTTGTTGTTTTTGTGTAGGTCTCCGCAGGGCCTCAGAAAGACTCTGTAGGCTATCCGAGCGCCTTCAATAGGCTCTGCAGGTCTCTGCGTCAGCCGCATCCGGCTTCGCAACACATTTTTTTTCAATTTTTCAATTTTTTTAACTGATGTTTTTTAATAAATTTAACAATTATTTTAATGATTATATTTTTAATTTTTCATTCAAGCGGAAGGCTGGATACCAGAAGTATTCACTTCTTACGTGTGTGCACAATACACACAGGTTTTTTTTTCGTGCGCGATTTAAAGGACCGACAATACGAGGACGAATAGCCAGCCACATACTCGCGCAACCGTAGTCTGCTTTGAGCGCTCGTAGTGAAAGTATGTGTCAGATTTTGGATTAACAGTCATGTCGTCGATCGACGAATCGTGTAACCAAAAACCATTAAAACTTATTGAATGATTACAAAGTATGTCATGTCATCTCTTCCCTACTTTAGGTGTAATCCGCAATTTAGTAAAAACGCAATTTAATATTATTTTTAGTTATTTATACATCACTTTTTTCATGATGAATTTTTGTGAATATGAGTTAAATTAAATAAATAATAAGTAATTCAAATTATTCTCGAGACGTTTGTTGAAGTTTAGTTGTCCACTTCGATGGGAGCTGTCGCAGATATCAAACTATATTATATAGAATATATACATTGATATAATTTGCCATGCTATAAATGCATACTGCGCACACCGCCACACGTTGACATGCATTGTTGAAAGGCGAAAACCGAATGCGGAGTATGGCGATGAGTAGTGCGAGTACAGCAGTGTATGGCTGCCTACGGCAACATCGCGACAACGCGATGAACAGAGGGAGGAGCAGTGCGAGGATCATAGTGGGGCGGCAGGGTATTGTGACGATGGTCTACCCTCAGCTACCTTGTTTTCCTTCTTTCCCACGCGCCTCTCGCATTCCTTTTTTTGCCTACGTGACTTCCTGCAGCTACACCCTCGCTTCGCAGGGGTATCTCGCCTTCAAAATGCAAATAATCACTGTTTCCCGAGAAAGGCCCAAAAACACATCTTTTCCATTTTCCACGTCCCAGTCATAAAGCATCTGCCTTTATGGCCTGACCTACCCCAAGCCCGATACATCTGCCATTCCTAGAATCTCCCTGGACATCTCAGTTTCCAGAATGTTCTAACTCTCGAATTCTCTCCCCACCAAACCGCGACTTTCCCATAGGTTAATGTTATAAGAACCACCCTCGTCCTAGACTAACCAGTTAGTAGATATCCGATCATCCAAGCAGCAACGTTACGCTGTCTGTTGTAACACTGAGAAATAAAGTCTTGTGCTTCTCAATAAAGTGTCTACCGAGTTTTTCCTCTCAACTACCGCGTTCTGAAGCCGAGTCGGCAGCCCAATTACAATAAATAAATTGAACAAATAACTCGCGACATCACAGTATGCTTATAGAATCTCCACTGTGCTTCACAGTACGTTGCAAATGTTTATGATTCTACTCTTCGTTTTTCCCACACTCTTACTCTGTCATTACCACCATAGATATCAAATTTGCTTTCGTCAGCAAAAAAAAACGTTCCACCACTTATTTTCTTTGATAATATAGTCTCTTCCTTCTATTTGTTGCGTTAATGTACGGCTTTCGTCTGACTATCCGTTCGTTATAGCCTCCTTCTCGCAACACTTTCCGCACGTTTTCTGGGCATACCTTGTTTTTTCCCGGTGCATCGTGGAAATTTTTGGTGTCGATCGGTGGTGTCACGTCGATTACGAATATTTGAACCTTGCGGGCGTCCGATTTCAGAAATTCAATGAATTCTATATTCATTCTTATATCTTCTTATTGCGTCCGCAACAGTACCTACTTTTACTAATTTTCAACAGATTTGCTATTGCACGATAGGATATTCCCTTCTGCCGATGCAAAATGATTATATGCTGGGGTTTTAACGCTTTTCCGGTCGATTTTTCATAAAATTTACAACAAATCTGGTGAAAACTCGATCATTCACATTCTTCATAAGAACCTCTTAAGAGATGTTTACGAAAATTGTGCTGGTACTCCTATTCAACGACTATTGTATATATTCAGTGACAGTATACCAACGGTGTCCGAATATTTTTGTGACCTACAAATTCGCGAATTCTTTGAATCTCTCACATTATTTCAACAATCGTACGTATGAAATGATTATTCTTTGCGGTCATATTAGTTAAAAAGTACGCTCTAACATACCATATCATAATTTTATGGTTTTTCGATCATTTGGTTGAAATAGTGTGTTACGTACTGGCCGACATTAGAGGCGCAGTCAATTTTCAAAACTAAGTAATGATCAAACGTCGGTAGCATACGTCCTCTAGTCGGTAAAAGGGCGCTCTGCGTAGTTACCTCTAATATCGACATAGTAGAGTACAACTAATTTTCCTTTCCAATAGCTAAATAGTAAGATGATAGGGAAAACCCAGCCTATCACAAAACCATCCGACCCTCTCCAAAGGGAAAACCAAACTCCACCCCAAACTAACTCCCCTCCACCCAAAACTAGAGCAACTATAAAAAGACATGCTCCGACCCAATTTCCAGCTTTTTGCCTTTGACATAACTCGAGTTAACAGATACAGAAACTTAGTTACAGCGTCTATGTAATATGTTAGTAGTATATTCTAACATTATCTTTTCATAAGTAATCATCCAAGTTATTTTAATAGAAGTGTTTAAACGACAACCACTTACAAACCTTGTACACCGACGCTAAGTTCAGACCATCTCAAAAGTCCGAACTAATCTGTAACTCATTATCAAACAATATCTACGAATAAACTCATCATTGAATAACTATTCATCGTGTTGATCTCTTCAACTGCGCATAGCAGGGGTCGAATTTCATAACGAATCTCCGAACCTCCGAATCTCCGAATTTCCGAATCTCAGAACAACCAGAATATCTAATCATTCTGATCAAACTGAGCGTACTCTTCGTAGTTCGCGCCGATAAAACTATATCGGCGGAGTCAACAGAACGGCGCGACCGTGCTGTTCCGAATCATCATCGAGGACGTAACAGCTCAGTTTATAAATAAATTTGGTGGCAGCAAACGGGATTCGACCGGAAGACATCATATACAACACGAAAATCTGGAAAAAAAATTTTTTTCTCCTACTTCGTCCTGACATCAAAAGTCAGAACAACGACGCGATAAACAAATCGCATAAAACGGCAATCAATCAACTACTGTGGACGACGACAATTCGAGGAACATCAGCATCCACGACCGCAGCAGGTACAACCGCACCGTAAAGGACCCATCGTCACCGGCGCAACACAACAAGACACCCGCCAACGACCAGCAACGCCATAAATCTCGTCATCGACACCGGAGTTCAACGACCAGACAACTGTATCCAGACAACAGAGACCTTCTTAAGTAGTAAGCGTTTCATTTTTTTTTCTTTCTTGCATAAATCATGGCTACCGCAGACGCAAATACATCAAGAATGGATATGTCAATAGACCCTCCATTTGTATATAGGGCAGAACAAAATTTCAGAGAATTTTTGAAAACAATTCCAAATTTCGATAACGGGACAGACGGGTACCCAATAGATTCATTTTTACGTGATTGTAAACTAGCGAAAGAATTGGCACAGGGAGTAAACGAATCTCTCGTAGTAAGAACGTTGATAAGCAAATGCAAGGGCGAACCTTTGAGGCGGGCAAGTCAAGCGGACGTA
This sequence comes from Netelia inedita, assembly GCA_964017225.1. Lineage (NCBI taxonomy): Eukaryota > Metazoa > Arthropoda > Insecta > Hymenoptera > Ichneumonidae > Netelia > Netelia inedita. Next base: position 22,325,502 of record OZ024924.1, read on the forward strand.
GACACAGTAGAAGATCTCATAAAATTTTTTTCAAAACACTACAGGCCAAAGAAAGATGTCGAAGAATGGTTTATGGAATTTGCAAAGCTCAAACAACAACCGAACGAAAAGGTCTTAGATTTCGGCTACCGAGTTTCACTACATTTAAAAAAGACATTGGAGGAGATAGACTTGAAAAAGAAATCGGTAAGGGAAAGGGTATTGATAGCAGAAGAGTTAGCAATCTGGGTTTTCAAAAGGGGAGTTTCACAAAGAATAGCCGCATTCTTAGAATCAGAGTTCGCAACCCTTGCCGATGCCACAACAATGGCAGAAAAGATCGAAGAAAGATTTAGATCAGACAAAGACAAAGAAACGGAGTGTTTCACAGTCCACACAAATGCTCAGAGAAACAACAATAGAATGACCCAATCGAGTCAAAACCAAAGTAGGAACAATAATCATTCACAGCAATCAGGCAAATTCTGCACATATTGCAAAAAATCGAATCACACCATCGAAGATTGCTGGGCATTAAACAGTAAAAATCAGACAAACAAGTCAACGAACCCCCACGCGAGTATGACGTGTCATTATTGCAAAAAACAGGGCCATTCGATCGGAGTCTGTAGAAAAAGGATCTATAACGAAAACGCGGCCCGAGCAGGTAGTCAGAATAATCAGTCGGGAAACGGGCAGGCAGCCCCCGGCCACGGCGCACCGACGGGGCACGTGCCGGCCCAGCGTCAAGAGAACACCCAACAAAATTAGACAGGGTAAAAATCTTGCAGGCAGACTACAAATCAGCATGCGTCTCCCCATGCGTCAACTCTCCAGCAATAATAGTAAAATCCAAAGACATTTTTTCTGATCGTGCAATATTTTTGATAGACACAGGTTCTCAATTGAATCTTATCAAATACAGCTCATTAAAAAACCCAAATCTCATAAATAATTATATTCAGTACGAATTAACAGGGATTTCAAAGACAGACAAACCTTGCAGAATAGGACAAATTGGAATTAACGTGAACGGCACTCAGACGATTTTTCATGTAATCACAGATGATTTTCCGTTAAATTATTCGGGCATCATAGGATCCGAATTATTATCCGCGGCAGGAAGCATAATAAACTACGAACAGGGACAGATAATACTAAATGGTACACAAATCCCTTTCATAGAAAGAGAGAGCATAGTCCTGCCAGCAAGAACCAAAACCGGTATATTTGTGAGAGTCATAAACGCGCTCGAAGAAGGCTACCTGCCACGACTTGACCTACCCGAAGGTATATACGCAGGAGAGGGTATCGTCAAGAATAATAAAGGAGTAGCCTACTTATACGCAATAAATACCCGGGAGAATGACATTAAGATCGACATTCCCGTAATACCTCTGTATCCTTTCGATACAAGTATGGACGAGGACGGCACTTTCGACAAAGATAACAACTCTAAGTACATCCCTAGAGCTCAGGGAACTCGTACCGAAGAAGTTATCAAACTGTTGAAACTCGATCATCTTAATGAAGAAGAGCGTAAAGCGGTAAACACCCTAGTGGATGAATACGTTGACCTCTTTCATATCCCCGGAGAACAATTGCGAGCAACGAGCACGCTCACCCATCGCATACTGACCACAGACAATATACCCGTTAATACCCGACAGTACAGACACACACCATCGCAAAAAATAGAAGTACAGAAACAGATAGACGACCTGTTACACTCAAACATAATACGACCTTCAAGTTCGCCGTACAATTCACCTCTGTGGATTGTACCCAAAAAGCCAGACGCATCGGAGAAACCGCGTTGGCGCCTCGTAATCGATTTTAGAAAAGTAAACGAGAAAACTATCGGCGACGCATACCCATTGCCATTAATAACGGACATTCTAGACCAACTAGGGGGAGCCAAATATTTTTCGATATTCGATTTAGCCTCGGGATTCCACCAAATTGAAATGGACCCGGAAGATAGACAAAAAACGGCCGTCACGACCCCCCACGATCACTACGAATTTAATAGAATGCCCTTCGGTTTAAAGAACGCACCAGCAACATTCCAACGGCTAATGGATATGGTCCTACGTGGATTACAGGGGAACGAACTGTTCGTATATCTCGACGATATCGTCATTTACTCGAAATCATTGGAAGAACATGACGTAAAATTTAGACAGCTTGCTGACAGACTGAGAAAAGCCAACTTGACGCTACAGACCAATAAATGCGAATTTCTCAGGACAGAAGTAAAATACCTAGGTCACGTGATATCGGCAGACGGCGTAAAACCGGACCCGAAGAAAATTGAAGCGGTAAAATTTTTTCCGACACCAAAAACGCAAAAGAATATAAAGGAATTTTTAGGTCTCGCGGGGTATTACCGACGTTTCATTAAAGATTTCGCAAAAATCGCAAGACCATTATCGGACCTCACTAGCAAAAATAGAAAATTCGAATGGACATCGAGAGAACAAATATCCTTCGAAACTCTACGCGATATGCTATGTGAAGCACCGATATTGCAATACCCAGATTTCACGAAACCATTTATTGTCACAACGGACGCATCAGGTTTCGCGATAGGCGCAGTATTGTCTCAGGGCAAAATAGGCGAGGACCTCCCGGTTGCATATGCATCGAGAGTACTCAACGGCGCGGAAACCCGATACCATACCACGGAGCGCGAGATGGTAGCAGTAGTATTTGCGTTACAAACTTTCAGGCCTTACCTTTACGGTAGACCATTCACACTAGTTACAGATCATAGACCGCTAGTATGGGTGAATACAGTAAGCGACCCAACATCACGAGTAATGAGATGGAGAGAACGATTGAGAGAATTTGAGTATACAGTTCAATATAAAGCAGGGCGTGTTAACACCAACGCAGACGCGCTGTCCAGAAACCCTATAATAAAAAAAGGAACGGTATACGTAGTCGAAGTTAGGTGGCGGAAGAGAGCGCGCAGAGAAGGAGAAGAAGCAAGACAGGCAATAGCCGAACCACGCTCACCCCCGGGTAGCGACGGCATAGAAGAAAAAAGGTCGAAACTGACCATTCGAGCGGAAAAGAAAAGTAAAACGGTAGCAGTACCAGATGACGAGGACGAAGATTTCTTAGGCTTTCCGAGAAACAATAAAACTGACATAAAAGACAGTCAAATGGAGATAGAATCCTCTGGGTCAGATTTTTTAGGATTCCCCAATAAAGACGAAAGCGATAAGAATAAAGATCACAAGTTAGAAATTTGCGCGGAGAAAAAATCTCCGACAGATAATGATAGGGTGCATAACGAGCCTGAATTTTCGAAATTAAGCGAATTATTAGAAGAAATTTGCGAGAGCGATGAAGAAGATAAATCAACAAAATTCCCAGAATCAATAAAATCCCCAAGGAGTGAATCAAATATATCCAAAGAGATTGTAGATTCGGGAAATTTTTTCAGAAATTCCGTAGTAGAGAAACCTCAAAGCATTGAGAAGTTAGATTCATCACTAAAAGAAAGTGATAAATCAATAAAATTCCCAGAAACTATAACATCACTGAAATCTCCAAGGAGTGAATCAAATATATCCAAAGAGATTGTAGATTCGGGAAATTTTTTCAGAAATTCCGTAGTAGAGAAACCTCAAAGCATTGAGAAGTTAGATTCATCACTAAAAGAAAGTGATAAATCAATAAAATTCCCAGAAACTATAACATCACTGAAATCTCCAAGGAGTGAATCAAATATATCCAAAGAGATTGTAGATTCGGGAAATTTTTTCAGAAATTCCGTAGTAGAGATACCTCAAAGCATTGAGAAGTTAGATTCATCACTAAAAGAAAGTGATAAATCAATAAAATTCCCAGAAACTATAGCATCACTGAAATCTCCAAGGAGTGAATCAAATATATCCAAAGAGATTGTAGACTCGGGAAATTTTTTCAGAAATTCAGTAACAAAAGTATCACGAGATACTGAAAAATTAGGAAAATCACAAAAGGAAAGTGATAAAATTTCAAAGCCAAAATCAGAAGAAATTATTGGCATTCTAAATTCGGATGAAAATATTCAGCAGATAGGACAGTTAGAGAAACCATCGGATGAAGAAGGAACACTGAAAGGAAAAGAAAGCACGGACAAGGTATGTAAAGAAAAGCGTAACCCACTGATACAGTGTCCAACTAGCGACCACGGGGGGTCTGATCAACCCGCCGAACGCCATGATGTTCTCGAACACGTACATAGGGAAACAATCATACCAGAACAGGAAGCGAATAAAGAAAGTAGGTCATCGATGGCAAACGAATCAGATTTTAAGATTCAAGTTCCACTAGAATCATCCGATGAAGAAATAAACATGATGAAGCTGAATAGGAATACAGAAATATTAAGATCGAGAATTAGAGAAAAAGCAAAGAGTAAGAAGCATTTATCCAATAGCAGCAAATCAGAAAAGTCAGTATCGTCAGGCAACAAAAGCGATACAGTCAAGTCACCACAAAAAATTAGAAAAGAAGACCATATGAAGCCAGTACATCTAAATTTTGTGGACCGAGACGATACAAAAAACGCCGTAACGGCAGCAAAAGCGAATTCCTCGCAGGGAGAGAAAACTCCACCACGGGAAAGCCCGTTAACTTTCTCTCAAGAAAAAAATTCAGCTATAAACCAGTCACCCCAAGAAGTTTCAGGGTTTCACACAGTACCAAAAATAAAAAATTCGACGAAGAAACAAAATAATTTTCAACGCGAGCTAGCCAGAGAGCTAACAAAAAGGTCCACACGTGCAGCAGAATTCACTCCATCCCCAGCCATTAGAACAAGGAGGAAAATAGGCGATATAATGTCCGACAGCGACAAACCACCCTTAGGCCCTCCAACGAAATACGAAACAGGAATAAAAATATCGAATAGCAATATTGAAAAAACACAAGCCAGTATAGTCGACAACGCACCGCACACAGATACCCTCTCAAATTACACGGAGACCAAGGAAAATGTAAAAGCGTCAGATAACGATTCAGATAGAACGCAGGCTAGGACAGGAAATCTCACATTGCGCATGGACCCCCACACTTCACACGAGACGATAGCGGAGCCAGATTGCTCCGATAAATCCTCGGAGTCACCCGAGATACCCGAAGTCGTAAAATCGGTCACATGTGAAAATAAAGAATTTAGGAATGTAGATATGGACGTCGAGCAGGAGTCGAGTGACCAAGAGGCTGAAAGTATGGAAAGAACAGCACTCGAAAAAATCTCAATGCCCATAAAATTAGACGAAGACAAGCCTCGGGAAAATTTAAACACCTTCGAGCTCTTCCAGCCGCTTAGACGATCGAGTAGGGTCATAAAGAAACCCTCTTGCTCATGCTGCTCAGGAACACATGAGAAATCTCATAAACCAACAACTGAATTTCCTCGAGTCGCAAAGAAAAAACATAAGAAAGAATCGAGCGACCCTAAGATTCCCACAATAAATGAAAGTGTAGAACTCTCACCGTTAGTAGGTCAAACAGAACACGCACTGACAGACTCTCAAAATAAGCAAGATGCCGAGAATTTAGAGAAACAGCCGGTCACCGAACGAGCAGCGACCCCCCCGAATATAAACGAATCTGAAACCACAAAAGTATACCCCTTACCACCACCGATAGAGGAAAGAGATGATATTGATTCAAATATCAATAACGAAGCAAGAGAGCAATCTTTTTCAAGAAATTTTATAAACACAGAAAATAACAGCTCAGATGGCGATAAAGCCAATAGTGACGAAGAACAGATTCCTTCAGAGAATATCGCAAGGGAAAACCATAGCAGTTCAGATAACGGTAAAGACAATAGCGACAAAGAACAGGTTCCTTCAGAAAATGTTGCAAAGAAAACCCATAGCAGCTTAGATGATGATAGCAAAGAGGAAGACAGAACATTAATCGAAACGAGAGATAATCTGGAGATAGGGAACGACAACATAATTTGCTTCGCCAATGCAGACGGCACAGTATCAGATGAAATAGGTAAAAGGCTCATAAAGAAAGGATTGTTAAATAAACTCACACCGTTAAAAAAATACTCAATTGGAGAAGTAGTAGTCTCAACAAAAAACAATAGAAAAATTTTCGCGTTAATTGTTCGACAGACTAACGAAGATCAATTAACAGAAACACACATCAGAAAGGCCTTCCAAAATTTAAAACTTATTATGGCAGAAATAAACGTCAAATCAGCCAGCATTTCACAAGCCGAAAGTAACTTAGGAACAGCAGTCTGGAACAAAATAAGTAAGATTATAGAAGAGACACTACCTAATGATGTCACGATAACAATTTGCAAAGACAAAATTGTAATTCCATCCGAAGATCTCAAAGAAGGCATAATACGAGAGTGTCACGAGACCCCCTTAGGAGGCCATAAAGGAGTGACCAAGACCTATAACAGAATCAGGCAAAAAATATTACTGGCCCAACATGAAAACAGATATTCAAGAATTCATTAAGAAATGCACGAGCTGCCAGAAAAAGAAATTAGTCAGAGTCAAAACAAAACAACCAATGGTTATTACAGACACATCAGCGGATGTATTTCATAAAGTAGCAATGGACATAGTTGGACCATTCGAAGTCTCGAAGAACGGCTACAAATACATTCTAACAATGCAGGACGACTTATCGAAATACAGCTTGGCTATACCCCTAATAAACGCAACGGCAGAGGAAATATCGAAAGCGCTAGTCCGAGAGTTTATAAATAAATTTGGTTGCCCCAAGGTAATTCTAACAAATCAAGGCGCAGCTTTCATAGGACAGGTTATGAAGAGATTAGCAAAAGCATATCAAATCCAGCAAATAAAAACAACAGCATTCCACCCTCAGTCAAACGGCTCTCTCGAGAGAAGCCACCAAGTATTGGTAGACTACCTGAAACACTACACACAAAAAAGGGACTGGGATGAATGGCTCTCACACGCAGCTATGTCATACAATACTAGCGTACACGAAGGCACAAAATTCACGCCATACAAACTCGTCTTCGGTAGAGAAGCAAGAATACCATCAGCCATATCATTACTAGACGACGCAATGACTTTTGACGATTACATCAAAGAAAAACTAGAACAAACCACGAAAGACAGGATTAAGGCGAAAGAAAATTTAGAGAAAGCAAAACAAAAATCTAAAGAACATTATGATAAAAAAATAAACCCAATAAAACTGACAATAGGACAAGAAGTATATCTGACCAAGAATCACAAAACAAACAAATTGGACGACAACTATTTAGGACCGTATTTAATCACAGACATCATTGCAGACAAGAACAACGTAAAAATTGACTTGGGTAATAATAAAAGAAAAATAGTTCACTGGGATAGATTAAAAATAGCTCACAAATAAAAAAAATTAAAAATATATATAACGGTAAAACTCATCGTCCGTAGCGACAAGGATTAAGACCACGAACGCCTTGAACCCTTTCCACCTTTAGAGTTGTACGGAAACTCAAACTTTTAGTTTACCTTTAGTTAATGCAGTGTGTAACTTAGTATAATCCAACACGCAAATTTTTTTTTTTTTAATAGATTAAGCACATAAATAATCGACATCCACAAACGACTATAAGCAGAATTAAGTAAAACACACAATAATCATACTTATGATTCTGTATAAGAAACAAAGACAATCTTTAGCAAGCCATTATGCAAGAAAGAAAAATATTAAGAAATGAAACGCTATATAAGAATATAAATTAAGAACATAGGTTAAAAACATAAATAATCATCGTTCACAAACAAACTTAGGAAACATTAGCAATAAGTAATACATGCTATAATCGTAATTTCGAACTAACAACTTAAGATAATTCGTACACAACGATAAGTACATTTTAAGAAATTTCATGTAATAATACTATAATCCAAGTAGAACCTAAGATCGTAAGGGGACACATGCTACCAAAATACAAATTTCAATATGCTTGATTTCATGTCGGAGCGAGGACGCTCCCTCTTTTTCCGGGGAGGGAAGTGTTACGTACTGGCCGACATTAGAGGCGCAGTCAATTTTCAAAACTAAGTAATGATCAAACGTCGGTAGCATACGTCCTCTAGTCGGTAAAAGGGCGCTCTGCGTAGTTACCTCTAATATCGACATAGTAGAGTACAACTAATTTTCCTTTCCAATAGCTAAATAGTAAGATGATAGGGAAAACCCAGCCTATCACAAAACCATCCGACCTTCTCCAAAGGGAAAACCAAACTCCACCCCAAACTAACTCCCCTCCACCCAAAACTAGAGCAACTATAAAAAGACATGCTCCGACCCAATTTCCAGCTTTTTGCCTTTGACATAACTCGAGTTAACAGATACAGAAACTTAGTTACAGCGTCTATGTAATATGTTAGTAGTATATTCTAACATTATCTTTTCATACGTAATCATCCAAGTTATTTTAATAGAAGTGTTTAAACGACAACCACTTACAAACCTTGTACACCGACGCTAAGTTCAGACCATCTCAAAAGTCCGAACTAATCTGTAACTCATTATCAAACAATATCTACGAATAAACTCATCATTGAATAACTATTCATCGTGTTGATCTCTTCAACTGCGCATAGCAGGGGTCGAATTTCATAACGAATCTCCGAACCTCCGAATCTCCGAATTTCCGAATCTCAGAACAACCAGAATATCTAATCATTTTGATCAAACTGAGCGTACTCTTCGTAGTTCGCGCCGATAAAACTATATCGGCGGAGTCAACAGAAAAGCGTGACCGTGCTGTTCCGAATCATCATCGAGGACGTAACAAGTGAACAGACGAGCAACTCTATGCTGGTGTCTGAATATTTTCGTGACCGACTGTAAGCGACGTTGTTCGAAAGTTTTGAAAATTACATTTTCCAGAAATTTAGCATATTTCGAAAGGTTGGGTGAAAATAGAACTTTGAAGGTTTTAAAATCCGAGGGAGAAAAGGATTCATGCATGTACACGTGTAGTACATTATTGCAAAAGTATATAGCTCTAAGATGTTCGTTACCTGTAGCTATACCGGGTTTACCAAGCAGAGGACGGAAACTCGGCATCGCCGATTTCGTCCGAAATCGCAGTATATGCGGCTTTACTAAAAATGAAAGTGGCACAAGTGGGAACTCCGGATGCCTCAGCATTTATTTTTTGTTTAGGAAAAAAAATTTATGTCCCGAGTCGGTCAATGCATAAGTATTTTATGTTAATAAAATTTTCAAGCAGTAGATGGCGCAGCGACCGCTTATACAGGTCGTCTTTACAATGACGTCGTGTGGACATCCATACGACTTTTGTACCGTATGGGTTTAGTGACAATAACGGGAGAATTTGTCGTAGATCGAAAAGTTGTCGTTGCTTTAAATGAAAATGGTTGTTTTCGATCTGAACGAAGGCTTGGATTTTCTGAAGAAAGAAGGTTTCCGAGGAAAGTCGCAACCCTACATAAAAATGTCCTTCGAGGGCCAGGAGAGGTTCCTAGGAAAGAAGGGGCACCTAGATCTCCGTCCTGGGTGCCCCCAGGTAACTCCCTTTCCAGCGGCGCCCACGAAGCAATAGGCGAACCGACAAAATAACCCTGTCGCCTTTTTTCTTCTGAGCACTCTGAGGAATGAGAAGCTCTAAGAAAATAAAAAACCTAGAATAGGACAATTTTTAAGAAGAGAGGTGTGCAAAGACATTTGTAAATTTAAGGGGTATTTCCAAAAAACTTTTCAGTAGCTTTTTCCACAATGGTAGGTTAATACAGGAATAATGAAAAGGGAGAGCCATCATTATGCAACTTCATATTATAAGGATGTGATTAGTGTGAATTTGGACATTAGTCACTAATTCTTTTTGTATATCACTATAAAACAATAAAAATATTTTGTATTCATGCTGTACCTTAACGATGATTGCGGCTGTTGTTGCTGCAATTGCTGATAGCATGATTCTACTAACGATGTCTCGACAGCGTCTTTCGTGGTACTCTCCAAGCTGCTTTGCCTTTTCGATACCTTTTCGTCGCTGTATTGCTCGGCTCTCTCGTGAGTCGTTAGCAAAAACGTTTCACGATCCGTTTCTATACTCTCGTCCCGCGAATAATGATGGTTACGGTCATTGCTACCCTCGGTATGATTGTGATGATGATCGTTGTGATGATTGTGACGATTCCCGGTTTCGAGTGGCAAGTTATCTGCACTACGAACTTTGCGGCACAGTCTCGATGTCGAGCCATGCCTACGCAGGAATTCCTTTAAAAAAATTATGAAATAACATTTAAGAATCTCCGTTATACTAATTATAAGGGGAATTTAGTACACAGATACTAAAAAGGATTGTAGAAAAATGTAGTGATATTTCGTTTTACAGTCTATATTAAAGCAAACGTCCGAAAAATCGAACCTGTGATAAAAATCCAGCCACGTCGATGGCGCTGTTGACTCGTGGTCTCGAAGCTCTTGGCCATCCAAGACCACCTCCCCCACTGTCCATAGAATCCCCGTGATGGTTGGACCATTGCAGATGCTGAAAGTTCACCAGATCGTTCGGGTAAAAATGTTTACGTTTTCATATTTAATGTCTTGTCATTTTTTAGCACATGTACAAATTTTAACATCTGTTCTCGCTTTCCCTATTCAAATATTCACCACGTCAAAATAACGAGATGTTTTTCTTAAGCGTGCTTCACCATGTTCAGTGTGCTTGTTTTTGTTTGCGCGTTTTACATAGATCACTGACAAATGAACAACACAATTAATCAACGGTGTTTGAATTGCGTGCTCATTGGTGCAAAACTGTTGTTTCGAACAAAATTTCTCTTCGTTTTTTATTTCGAACTTTGTTCATCTATCCATAAGTTAATTTAAATTCCTTGAATCTTGCGTATATCTGTTTGCAGGGCGGTGACGCCAATTCTTTTTCAATAAAAAAAGTACCAAAAAATGTAAGGCAGCGTGTTTACACCAATGGATTTTAAGAAAAAAGACGTAAAGGCGCAGTGTGAGACAGCAAATCATAAATTGAATTCTGTATAAATTAAAATGGTATGAATAATGATATGCACATACAGAGTGTTAGGTAAGTATAAAAATAGGATATACCCAGGTAGTTCGCGTCAGTACAAGCATAACGGTTTTTTTAAATTGCCCTGCAATGAAAATTGGCCTAGGTATTCACCCGCAATGTTTTAAAGTTTGAGTTTAAGCTAACAATGCAATCGAACGCCTTATTGATAAATTCCAGCATTACGGGTTCGAGTGAACGACTCGGGACTTTTTTCACAAGATATAACTTTTTCTGTAAATCTTGGCACAATATAATTTCAATAAAAACCGTTTTGCTTGTACCGGCGGCAACTACCTAGTTATTATTTATGTCTTCATAATTGCCTAACAACCTGTATATCGACCCATTTTAACCGAAATCGACAGTTCCGCCACCCTCACTTTTTTCATTTGATATCGAATTTAGATACGGTTGGTAGAATCGCTAAAAGTATGCAGTTCTTTAACAGATCTTATTCACCGGCCGCTATTTAATAATGCGGTTATGTACTGCCTTCACACGAAACAAATTGAGCGCAAGATTCTAAACAGTGAGTAGTATAGACCAGTTGATTTGGTTGTCGAACGTTCCATATGTACAGTTATGCTCTTTCCGAGAAAAATGCATTGATGAATTCTGTGTAACTAATTATGTACCGATGGTCACGCGATGTCCGCCCTGTGAAGTAGAGCGAATTGGCAGCCGCACTCTCGTGGCTCGCGATTTCTTCGCCGATAGTGAAAGCATTGTTCCAATACGCAGCAACCCCCATCCCCGCACTGCATCACCATATCCGATAATGTAGTCAATACCTGCTTTTTGTTTTTCTTTCTTAAATATTTTCAGGGTATATTTTGTCGGCCGATATTTTTTTCGAGCATGATCGTATAGAACAATTATGAAAAACTTAAGCTTATTTAACTTTGATTATATCTTATAACTCATTGGTTAATAAAATAACATAAATTTCAAAACGTTTTTCTTACAAAATTTTGGCTCTCTTTTCCTAATAATTTTGAATATTGTCCTGTTTTTGATCGATTATGATGTCAAATTAAAATCTGTATACTATACAGATAGAATACAAAGATATGAAAAATGTCGGGTGAATCGTCCATGATATATAAGATACCACTTTTATATTGTTACACTTTTATAACCCAGCTTTACCTGCCTTAGCTGCCGCAGTATCCGCCCAGCAGCGCGATTCTGTAACTCGTTATGAGGATAACGATTCGGAACGCTATCTTAACGATAACGAATTTAGCTGCGTGTAAACAAAAAATTATTTAACAAGTTTTTCTAAAATCAATGTTTATACGATAATTGTTAATTACTACGAAATCGAACTTACTTGTTATTTCGACCGTCCTAATTATTTGTTACTTTTTTGAGCACATATTAAAGGTTAACAAGTTACGTGGAGCTGTCACAATGGTCTATATCGCGTATCGAGGGGGTTGCCAAGCCTGGCTATACCGAAATGCGTCGATAATGTGTTGCTACGGATAACGAGGCTTGCGATAAGGACCATTATGACAGAACCTCGTAAATTATTAACGTTTAATATGCGCTCAAAAGAGTAACAAATAATTAGGACGGTTGAAATAACAACTAATTGTAAGTAAGTAAGTTCGATTTCGTAGTAATTAACAATTATCCTATAAAAATTAATTTTAGAAAAACTTGTTAAATATTTTTTTTTACACGCAGTGAAATTCGTTATCGTTAAGATAGCGTTCCGAATCGTTATTCCCATAACGAGTTACAGAATAGCGCTACAGATCATATAGATCCTAGTGCATTGACAATTAGGCCAGGCAAATAAGGGTTTCTTTTTGACAAAAATAGCACCCGATAACGGCGAATGCTATCAGACGCGGAAAAGCCTCCCGATCATAACTGACCACTTTTCGACTCCTGATTCCCATTATATTTTTTGTTATTAACAAATAAGTGACAAAACGCATTTTTTTGTTTCTTGCTTATAAAACAAAAAATAATGAAGGGATCTATTTGGTCCCAATGGACGAATTGTAGGCAATTGAAATACGCATAAAATGAGTACTGAAAGAAACCGATCGGTCCATAATTAAGGGAGATACACAGAAAAAAAAACCGAGAAAAAAAGCTTTTTTTCAAAAATTTATAACTCCGCTATTTTTTAAGTTTTAGGCCAGGCTCTTCGCGAGATAGTAGGTATTCATACGTATGTTTTGTGTGTGAAACCTGGGCGCTGTCGGATAATTAGTTTTTGCGTTACTGCAATGAACATTTTAATTTGCCATATTTTGCGGAGAGGCTGGATGCTCTGGAGGTCGTCCGATTTAAGTTTACCAAGCGGCTTTTTAAACTAGAACTGTTGACCTACAAATCGTCAATCTTAGATTTTCGTTTAATTACGTTTAAATAGGCGAAAATCGCGCCTAAACATGACCAAAAACGGCCGAGCCCGCGAAAGTGGTCGAGTAGTGGGAGTAGACCGGCAGACGCGGGGAAGTCGCATATACATATAGTAATAGAAGCGCGCTCGGCCCAAGTTTCGTATCTATTTATTTGATACGAAATAAAGAGATTGGTTACTTCAATAAACAGTGGAACTATTTTAACTTTTTTTTTAATTTGGGGTAACGCGTTCACCGGAATCTGATTCTTTACGCAAATTTCATGTGAAATAAGTAGGAAACCAGTTATACAGTTTTTATGACAGTTTTTATTACTCCATGCAAACATAAACAGTATTTACGACAATCTTTAATAACTTTCATTATTATATAATTCAATCCTTACAATGAAACTTATAAAACTATTTACATTAGACGCTTTCTTTTCGCGGGCTTCAAACAATTCGATTCGTCATCAAATCCATCTGCACACATACGTTCGAGTGGAATATTAATTTCATTAAAATTGTTTTCTTCAATTTCATATTCATCCTGCGAGTCAACTTGCAGATCCCCATGGGAGATGCCAGCGCGACCGTTGTTGAATTTCCTGACCTGGAAATGTCCAAGGGACAGGCTCATAAACGTCGTCTAACGGCCTACAAAATTTTGCTAGCCGTTTTCGAATAATATTCGAATAATATTCAATAATATCCTTAATTGTTCAATGTATGGAGTACAGGATTGAACATTAAAACACGATAATTGCATTATATTATATTAATGTGAGCATGAGTAGGTTAAAACATCTGAAAAAAAGTTTTTCGTTCATTTTACATGAAATCTGAGTAAAGAATGAGATTCCGGTGATCGAGTTACCCCAAATTAAAAAAAAGTAAAAATAGTCCCACTGGTTATTGAAATAATCAAATAAATAGATACGAAACTTGGGCCGAGCGTCCTTCTATTACTATATATGCGACTTCCCCGCGTCTGCCGGTCTACCCCCACTACTCGACCACTTTCGCGCGCTCGGCCGTTTTTGGTCATGTTTAGGCGCGATTTTCGCCTATTTAAACGTAATTAAACGAAAATCTAAGATTTACGATTTGTAGGTCAACAGTTCTAGTTTAAAAAGCCGCTTGGTAAACTTAAATCGGACGACCTCCAGAGCATCCAGCCTCTCCGCAAAATATGGCAAATTAAAATGTTCATTGCAGTAACGCAAAAACTAATTATCCGACAGCGCCCAGGTTTCGTACACAAAACGTACATATCAATACCTACTATCTCGCGAAGAGCCTGACCTACAACCTAAAAAATGGAGGAGTTATAAATTTAAAAAAAAAAGCTTTTTTTCTCGGGTTTTTCAGTGTATCTCCCTTAATTATGGACCGATCGGTTTCTTTCAGTGCTCATTTTATGCATATTTCAATTACCTACAGTTCGTCTATTCGGACCAAACAGATTCCTGCATTATTTTCTGTTTTATAAGCAAGAAACAAAAAACGCGTTTTTCACTTATTTGTTAATAACAAAAAATATAATGGGAATCAGGAGTCGAAAAGTGGTCAGTTGTGATCGGGAGGCTGTTCCGCGTCTGATGGCATTCGCCGTTATCGGGTGCTTTTTTTGTCGAAAACTGATGATTTTAGAGCTCTATTGCCTGGCCTAAATGAAAGATATTCAAATCTATGTGGAGGATTTCCATTCATTTGTTTATCATGCGATTTAATTTTTTATTAGAATAGAAGCCTGAAAGCCAGATCAAACCTTTTGTGTTGATTTTTTTATTTTTATCATTGAAACGACTGTGATTTTTATTTGGTTTTACTGTTTTCAATCGGATTCACGTGCTCAAAAGATTTTTTTTAATGCAATCGATATCCTCAAAACATATTTCTTTGATGGTTTCGGGTAATTAGAAACAATACTAATAATAAGATAGAATATAAGCTATGGAAAGAATGAAATCCCTTCAGAATAAGTGTAAGGGTATTCACTTTATTGAAACGGACTGACACGTTAATCGTGGATTAAATAGAACCATCTGTCGACTGGATGAAACGGAGTTATAGTTGTGTCATCGTCAGTCGTTGCCTCAGTTGATATATAAGTATTATTTGCAAGCGCGCAATAAGTTTGAATAGATCATCAGATTACGGTTCACATCTTCAAATTATACTTAACAATGAAAGAAAGATAGGTAAACATAGACGGTCGCCAGCCCGCCCCCCCCCCCCCCCCACAATATATTATATATTATATAGCATGTCCCGCAACTATGAAGATACAAAAAGTATCCAGATATTTGCGTCAGTACAAGAGCAACGTTTTTTTTAAATTGTCCTACGGTGAAAATTGTCGAGATATTAATTCTCGAAGTTTCATAGTTCGAGCTAACAATGCAATCGAACGTGATATTAATAAATGCCGGAATTGCGGGTTCGGGCCCCGCTCAGAAGGTTTTTTTACACAGATAGTTTTTTCCATATCTTGACAAAATAACTATTAATAAACTAATGACTAATCGGCACGGTAAGAGAATATAATTTTGTTATCAGTCCATCGCAGGAGGCTCGATAGCATTGTTTAAACTTTTAAAGCTTTGGAATTAGTATGTCGTCCAATTTTCGTCACAACTCAATTTAAAAAAATATTTTGCTTGTACTGACGCCAACTATTTGGATATTTGCTGTGTCTTCATAATTGCTCCTCTATAAAATCCACACGTCGTTTCGTGGCCTTTCGTGTTTTGTTACATTTAATCATGGGTATCATTTCTTGAAAATTCCTGGCACTTTAATTTTGTTTCTAATGTGTTGCCTATTCATGGAAGTATGTACTATGGTATAGTCAAAGGATTGCCATAACCAAAAACCTGTACGGACCGCGCGGACAGTCTGAAACAGCCCGGTGTGGTGTTACAATGGAGATAGGGATGTGAACATAAGACAGCCCTGTGTCTGCATAGAGTCTAGTTACGCTGTTGCGATAACCTAAACTCATAGTGCCTGCACACTCTACAGTAATGGAAATAGCACTGGGCTGCCACAACAATAGCACGGCGCATAGCAATAACAAAATGTGTGGATATAGATCGCGTGTCTCTAAAATTTCGAAACAAGTGTTTTGCCCGAACGACTAATTTCACTTTTACATTTGCCATTCTCGTTTCTCGCAGTCAACGCTCATAATGAGTTGTTGATGCACCATTATTGCAGTAACACTATGACACCGTGTCATATAGCCTAATGCGGCATGCAACTTCGCATTAAATACAAGAAACGAAGATTTATATTATGACGAACGAATCAGTCGCACGAATAAGGCACACAGTATGAAATAGTAAGGTCGTGCGATCGATTTTTCCATTTTTTTACATTAATGCAGTACGTGTCGGCACGGTGAATCTTTGATTACCGCAATAGCGCAACTACCCGAGTAAAAATGATTGTATATACTCATATATAATTATATAAAAATGATATACAATCATATATATTTATATATAGGTTTATATATAATTGTATATAACTCTACAGGGCGATTTTCCTAAGGTATAGCACCATTTATTCTGGGGTAGATGGGACCATTACAAACACAAGTTGCAAATAAACATTCGGGATATTTTTTATAGTTTACGAGATATCAATTTTTGAAGTTTGTCCAATCAGATCGCGCCGAGAAGCGTTGGAGCCGCCCACTCTCCGCCCTAGCCGTAGATATAGCACAGTTTAGAGCGTTACATTTGGGATCGCAAAATTCAGAGCAGTCAATTATTATTATTTTATTACGCAGTCATTTTTATTTGGCGCGCTCGGCAAAATTCAGAGCAGTCAATGCCCGACAAATAAAAATGACTGCGGAATAAAATAATAATAATTGACTGCTCTGAATTTTGCAATCCCAAATGTAACGCCCTAAACTGTGCTATATCTACGGCTAGGACGGAGAGTGGGCGGCTCCAACGCTTCTCGGCGCGCTCTGATTCGATCAACTTTAAATATTCATATCTCGTAAACTATTAAAAATATCCCTAATGTTTATTTGCAACTTTTGTTTGTAATGGTCCCATCTACCCCAGAATAAACGGTGCTATACCTTAGGAAAATCGCCCTGTATACATTCGTATATATAATCCGATGTCGAGTGAAAATGATTGTATATAATTATATAAAAATGAAATACAATCATATATATTTATATATAGGTTTATATATAATTGTATATAACTCTATACATTCGTATATATAATCCGATATAGATGTACTTCCATCATATACAGTTATATATAATTCAATATAGTGTTGTATACAATTATATATATATACGTGAAAAATTTATTTCCGGTATATAAAATTGTATATAACTGTATATGAGTACTTTTCTTTTCTTTTGAAATTAATATAATTATATTGCTACTCATATATGATAAAATATAGAAACAGTTTTCTTTGGGTTTATTCGCGTATGGAAGTAGGTAAATCAAAAGATTGTTCATTAAAAGTTAATAAATTATGTATTAAAATGCAATATATATATATATTGCATTTTAACATACATATCAACGTATTTTACATTGAAACGTTGAATTTTAAAATATAAAGTATTTTCAAATGAAAAGAAAAGATGGTTTGTTCCATATATGGGAACACTTTCGTTGTCATTCGTCTAGTACTGAACTATCGGTCTTACAAGGCGAGTCCAGCAGAGGCCAACCGAGTTTAGCGATGGGACTTCGTAGGGTTGTAGGGGGGACTGAAACTAAGAAAACCCTAAAGGGCTACGTGTAGATACGCAGCCGTTCTTGAGATACCCGGTTTGAAAGGTTTTGTCGCCCCACATAAGCTTTGACGTGTAAGTTAAAAATATGGAAGCGCGTAGCCGAGCGGTTAGCGCGCCGGTCTACCGTCCGTGCGTCCCGTCTTCAAGTCCCCGGAAGAGCGGTTTTTTCCCTAATTTATGGAAATGGACATTATTGGTATATACAATTCTATACGTTTATATACAAATATATAAAATTCTATCGGGCCAATTTTTATATAAAATTGTATATGATCAATTAATATACAATTATATATGTTTATATACAATCATTTTTACTCGGGTATACTTCGCGTTCGCTTCGCGTTATATGGCTGCCTCGTACGGCGCACCTTGCTCCATTGCGATTACTCAACGTACCATATAAGTGCCGCTATCGTACTGTTAACGTAGTATCACTCGTCATCTCAGCGAACGTTTCGCTGTCTGGGGTTGACTACTACTAGGAAAAATGAAATGTGTTCAGGTCGATTTTTACTTCCGCAAACTCACGGCGGCCAGTGGACCAGCGCTATAAAAAATTCTAAAGTGAAGATCTTTTGCAAGATATTCTTGATCCTTTAATTTTTAACATACATACTCGAGTTATCTTGTCTCAAGTACGTGTTCTTAGTGTTTAACCCTTACTATGCATTGATATATAAAAGCCTCAATAATATTTATTTATTAGAGGCTTCGACGATCGCATAGTATTAGGAAGGTTGTAGGTGATATAATACAATAACGTTCGTAGACCATTTAGCACACAAAAGATAAGTAATTTTCATTTTACGTGGTTATTTAATTACTGATATAACCAAAAAATAATAATATTGGAAGGAGTGAAGAATTATAACCAAGTAATCGAATAATGATTTGAAGTGATTTGAGCGAACATGAAATTTCAATGTGACTATTTTTCGTCGTATGGCGATGCCTTGGCTCCGCGAGGTAATTGGCACGCTCTTCCTAGTTACTCCTTCTTGTACTCATCCTTCTACTGATCTAGATGACCGGTGACCGATTCATCTATCGGTCAGTAGTGTCGCCTATACTGCGTGTGAGGAACCCTCGTGTGTGACGAATCGTGTCTGGTGCAAGTCGACAGTGAAGTGAATCCGGGTGTTTTTTGTCAGGATGGCGATCCCGTGGTCCAGTGATGGTGGCAGTGGGGATAGTGGTCACTTTAATATTTCATCAATAATATTGGTTTTTCTTTCCTTTGCTGCTCATGATGTTATGATTGCCTCTCTCTCTCTCTTTCTCTATTTCTCCTTTTATCTAACACTTTCTTCTTTTCTCTCCCTTTATCTTTCTTTTTCTCTATCTGCCAATGACAGGTGCCAAGAGTGTTGTCGTCGATCCTATTTCTTCGGGCGGCGTTTAGTTTATACTATTTTGGGTAATAAATAAGTTTTTATTTTACTATTCTATTTTCAGATTAACATTCGAAATTACAGGTAATTTACGTAGCCGAGACTTTGGAGTTGTCGGCCTTCGAGATTCTCACCCTTTCTCGGGCACTTGGGTTCCAGATCTCTTGACTGGTTATTGTCAAGGACTGCTTCTAATTTTGGTATTTTTTCTTTTCCGTGATAGGTTGGTAAGTTTCTTCGTTGGACCAATCACGAGTTTGGCGGGCTTGCTGTCATCGGGAGGCACCGAATAGGTGTCGCCTCGGTAGTTCAACGTTGAGAAAAGGTATCGCTACCATACTTGGTGGGGGATATGAGTTGTCGATAATACGTTATACGTCACATTCCCCCCCCCCCCCCCCCCAAATGTTAAAAACAGTTTTTAACATTTTCATTTCTAGGTAAGTTTTTTTTTATAGGCCCAGTGATTTCCCTGGGTATCAGTTTTTAAAGTCTGTTTTTCCGGGTATATTTTGATGATCGAACTATAACCCTTCTCGTTGGTCTGTTTGTATCTTTTCCGTGAACGTCTGTGCGAGGCATATCATTTCTTTCCATGCCTTTCGGTTGGATTTTGGAGGCTCCATCGACATCGGCTGTATCCTCCACTCGGTTGTTTCTATTTTTATTATTCCGCTTCACTTTCGGCTCCGGGATCTTGTCAGGATACGCTCTAAATAATTCGAGGAATTTTTCGACTATCGTTTTTTTCTTTTTTCGTGTTCTTGAAGATCTTCGGACTTCTCCGCGGTCATATCTTCTATTCGGCATACGTTTTTTTCGATTTCAAGTATTTTTCCGGGATCGTAGTTTTCCCATTGTCCCTGCACCATTTGTGCTATTGTCTCGGTACCAATCCAAATTTTTCCTTCCATAGCATCAATGGATATGTGAAAGCCCATCATGCTCTCAATCCCAATCTCAATCCCCTTCCTTGTAACCTCGTATTTGCGCCTCGCCCGTTATCAGTCTTTTCATATTCTTCGCAAGTTCCTCCGAACGCGCTGATCACTTTAGTTCCCGTGACGGGTAGAGGAGGGGTATCGCGTAATTCTCTTTCATGAGCTTTAGAGACTTCTTCCGAAATGCAGGAAACATCAATGCCGCTGTATATTAGTGCTCGAGTTGGTATTCCGTGTATTTTTATTGGTAGGTATGTTTTCTTATTTGTTTGTTCCATTATGCCATCAGTATATAAGTAATTATTTGATAACAATTGAGGAGCGATTCGGTAAAGTACTATTTAATTGTATAAAATAAAATATAAATTAATAAAATATTTTAACGGGTAGTCGCTGTTTTTTGCAAGTAAGAAGGCAAATTATTTATTACTGATTATGTCACTATCATTCATATTTTTTACATATTTATCGAATTTTCATCATTACACTATGCATACCTCGTTTTTATTAACCTTGCACCCGGTAGTACTACATTGAACGCGTTATAACTTCAAAAATATTAATTTAAAAAAAAAGTTCAAAGTAAAAGTTGTAGAAAAAAGTCGATTTAAAAGTTTAGTTACTAGCATTTTATTGTTTAAACAATTATTAGAAGAGATATCGGTCAAAAAGTAAATAAACAAATAGTAATGGTCTTATAAGTCGTAAACGGTAAGTGAAACTATTGAGCTATGTTTGTTTTAGTGAATTCTACGTTAAATGATAAAGTGGAATATACGATGGAAGTAGATCGACAGGAGAGAAGGAACACTTTATTTGATCGCTCCAAATAATGACGCGTTTATTATAACGGACATAAATATTCCACTGAGCTTTTTAATCAAACGAAAAGATAAATGTTTCCAAACTTAATAAAAGAATAAACTTTATGATCGCTCCACTCTCTTCTGATAATAAGAAAAGAAAACTGCGTCTCCTCTGTTGCACATGACGAGTCTCTCGTGATATCGCGAGCGAACAGGTGCGAAGTCCGTACTGCTCGAGGCTCGAGCTTTGCTGCTGTGTCCCGCTTCTTATTCGTCGTGACGTCACGTTGTAAAGACGAATCAGGAGAGAGAGAGAGCCTTTTCATGAGAACATACTCTTAGCGAGCATTCTCAACAGAAACAAACAAAATTATTAAACAAAAAAGATAGGAAATTTAGTTATCTACAATAAACACCATTACTATTTTTGGCCTCAAGTGCACGGTTACGGAGAAATAGGCCTAAACGGTTTTTCGCAAAATGGCGGCAGTTCTGCCCTCCTAACTTGTAAGTATTTTGTGTTTTTATATTTAGTACGTCATACTGAACCTATCTATTAAAAAAAAGAACTCCTGCAATTTAGCGCATTATGGACAAGAGCCATGGGTTCCCCTATTGCCTGTACTAAGAGGGGATGGGGCGAGTCGCCACAGTGCTCACACCTTTATATACAGGGTGAATTCCGTAAGGTTTCTCAAACGGGATTTTGGTGCAGATGGGATCATTACAAACAAAAGTTGCAAATATTCATTAGGGATATTTTTAATAGTTTACGAGATATGAATATTTAAAGTTAATCCAATAGGAGCGCGCCTAGAAGCGTTGGAGCTGCCGACTCTCCGCCCTAGCCGTAGATATAGCACCGTTTAGGGCGCTACATTTGGGATTGCAAAATTCAGAGCAGTCAATTATTATTATTTTATTACGCAGTCATTTTTATTTGTCGGACTCGGCAAAATTCAGAGCAGTCAATGCCCGACAAATAAAAATGACTGCGTAATAAAATAATAACAATTGACTGCTCTGAATTTTGCAATCCCAAATGTAGCGCCCTAAACTGTGCTATATCTACGGCTAGGGCGGAGAGTGGGCAGCTCCAACGCTTCTCGGTGCGCTCTGATTGGATCAACTTTAAATATTCATATCTCGTAAACTATTAAAAATATCCCTAATGTATATTTGCAACTTTTGTTTGCAACGATCCCATCTGCACCAAAATCCCGTTTGAGAAACTTTACGGAACTCACGCTGTATATGTATAAAAGAATAAATGGCGAAAATAAAAGTAACGTGTCACCATACCGACACGCTCCGAAAAAATAAAAAAAAGACGACAAAAAAAGCAGCACCGCGCTATACCGGCGCGCTAAAAAAAAATTATATATATATAAAGGTGTGCGCACTATGGCGATTCGCCCCCCCCCCCCCCACGCCTCTTCCCCACGCAGCCATGAATGCCAAAGCTGCGAACTCGGCGGCCGCGGATTGGAGGAAAAGGAGTGGGGATAGGAGTGGGGGTCGCCATAGTGGCCGCTATACTACTTACAGTTCTTCATACCAGGGTCTATCTTGTTTGTAGTGAGGTTGCCCTTCTGGACCGTTTCATGTCGGTTGTCTATCGTCATTTTTTTGATATCTGTTCCATGAAGTATTCGGTTGTTGACGATCCCTTGGTTCGGCGGACGCTCTATTATGGAAATATTGCCCCTTGGAGTTGTTATAATTTTCTGATTTTGCTTGTGGTGGTGGTGGTTTCCAATGGTCTCTCTGTCCCATCCGATGAGTTTAAAATTTCTGCTTCTTCGGTTTTCGTGATACTTATTATATCCTCGTTCCTGAGAATAATTATTTCTTCTTCTCGTAGAGTTCAATGGTCCCGCTTCGTGTGAGGCCTCTAGTAATTCTACTAGCTCTTCGATATTGGGAATGCCTCTTACTCGTAGTGCGCTTCTAGTGTCTTCGTCGAAGTGCTTACTTAGACTCATTGTCAGGATAATCTGTGAGCCTGTTATTTTCTCCGTGAGATCCCGAGCATTTCCGATGAGGCAAGCGGCGTATTCTGCTCTTGTCAACGATTGCCCAACCTTATCGTAGCTCCCAAATACAAGATTACTTCGAACTTTATCTTGAAGCTCACGGTTCCAGTAACGAGATTGGAATTTAGTTACAAATTCCTCCACTGTTTGGATGTCTTTTTCAACCAGATGCCAACAGTCTAGTGCGGTGTCTTTTAGAGACTGAGCAATCACGATTTTTGCGTCTAAACCGTCCCATCCTGAGACCATACACTATTCTTTTATCGGTACCGGAGGGGTCTTTCTTTGCTATCCGCGTTGTACATAGGAGGTTTTTGTGTCACCGCGAACATCCTTGTAGCATTCAGGAGGTTCGCCGATGCC
This sequence comes from Netelia inedita, assembly GCA_964017225.1. Classification (NCBI taxonomy): domain Eukaryota; kingdom Metazoa; phylum Arthropoda; class Insecta; order Hymenoptera; family Ichneumonidae; genus Netelia; species Netelia inedita. Next base: position 22,349,243 of record OZ024924.1, read on the forward strand.
CTAGCGTGGCCTGCTGTACGAATGACATTCTCCCACTCTCTCTGAGACGGTCGTGAGTTTGTTTTATTAATTTTTTTAATTTGAGAAGTGAGCTTATTTAATTTTGTCCGATACAACGCTATCACTTCTACGTAGTGTTGATTCATCGTCTGTTGTTATTTTGCGATTAACTTGTTGTGTGTTTAATATTTTGCTATTTATTTAATAATATGCGAATTTATTTATTTGAGGCTCCGACGATCGCATAGTATTAGGAAGGTTGTAGGTGATAGCACAATAACGTTCGTAGACCATTTAGAACACAAAAGATAAGTAATTTTTATTTTACGTAGTTGTTTAATTTCTGGTATAATGAAACAATAATAATATTGGAAGGAATGAAGAATTATAACCAAGTAATCGAATAATGATTCGAAATGATTTGAGCGCACATGAAATTTAAATTTGACTATTTTTCATTGTATGGCGCTGCCTTGGCTCCGGGAGGTAGTTGGCGGGCTCTTCCTAGTTACCCCCACTTGTACTAGTCCTTCTACTGATGTAGATGCCCGGTGATCGATTCATCTATCGGTCAGAGCTGCCAGATCGCGCGCGAAATTTACCCCCTCTCTAGCGTCCTGCGCGCCCATCACACAATCATAGTAGCGCGTGTCCGTGAGCGAGCGATGCTCGGACGTCTTCGGAAAGAGCCGAGCGCGGTCGGGCAACTTCGACCGTGCCTTCGGCAGCTACACCAATACATGGACGCTGAGCACGTTCATGTGCGGCCAAGCAGAAACTGAGGCTTCGAGCGAAAAAGCAATCTGATGGGAAGACCAGAGGCCCAATTTTTTTTAAATATATTTTTTTTATATTTATACCAAGTGAAGGTGACCACCCACACATTCATTTGTCAAAGTAGTAGCGCGTAACTCGTAAGAACTTTCTAAAAAATCGACTTTTAAAAATTGCCTAGCCGGGTAAAAAAAGTTCACGTTTAAAATTTGTTAACTGGTCGAGTGGTCGAGTGGTGAGCGTACTCGACTAATAACTGCTAGGTTGCTGGATCGAATCTTGCCCGTGGGTACCTTTTTTCGATTTTTATACCCAACAATAGATTAATTTTATATGCATAATTGAAACGCTACTTCTACAGAACAAATATTCACTTTTTTTAATTTCAAAAATGCATTTTCTTTATATAAAATATATTGGTGGAGCACATGAAATACAAAATAATATATAAATATATTACCGGCGAAAAATTTCCGGGCAAAAGTTGAAAACAGTGCCGGAACAGATTTTTATGCCATTTCGCCGGTAGTTGGCCTCGGCCAATTTAACCAAACCCATTTTAAAGAGGAGAGATTTACCTTCATTTTGGATTTAAAAAAAAATCTCTCTGCAGGATGGAAACGGGCGTTCATTAGGCCACTCTCTAAAATGAATTCCCATTTGTCTCCTTCCGATACACGGCCGATCGCAAATCTAAGTGAGCTTTCCAAGATTTACGAAAGGATTGCGCATAATCAAATTAGCAAATATCTTGAAGTTAATAACATCTTAGACGTGCACCAATCGGGCTATCGGACTGCTCACAGCACATAGACAGCGCTGCTTCGCCTCTGTCACGACGTTAGAAAATCGGCGGATGTGGGACGTGTGACAATCTTAGTTCTTTTTGATTTCAGTAAGGCCTTTGATACGGTCTCTCATCCCCTCTTACTGAGGAAACTTCGAAATATTGGGTTTTGTGAATCGGCTTTGAACTGGGTGCATGCTTACCTTACTGGCCGAATTCAGGCCGTTATCGATAAGTCGAGTTTATCTGCTTGGCTACAAACTACATCTGGGGTACCTCAGGGCTCAGTCCTGGGACCACTGCTGTTCTCCATTTTCATAAATGATATAGCAGCCAACCTTACATACTCCAAATACATTGTCTTTGCAGATGACACGCAAATTTATCTCAGTTGCTTAAACTTAGTTCGGGATTGGACAAAATACGTTGTGATATCAATCGAATTTCGGAATTCGCGAAATTAAACAATTTAAAATTAAATCTGGCTAAGTCTGCCATCATGATTATGGGCAGTATATCATGATCGTGGTTGACCAAGTGACTTTGCCGTACGTGCGGGAAGCTCGTAATCTAGGGGTGGTGCTCCAATCGAATCTGTCTTGGTCTTGTCATGTTGCTTCAATTGCCAGGAAAGTTAACTTCACTCTACATCGATTGAAGTACCACAAAAACTCTTTGTCGACTGAACTACGTATTAAGCTAGTTTCAGCTCTAGTTTTGCCCCTGCTGGACTATTGTTGTGCGGTCTACAATGACCTGACAAGGGAACTAGATGTAAAACTTCAGAGACTAGTGAATAGCGCGATACGATTTATCTTTAATCTTCGAAGAGACGATCATATCACTCCGTATCGTCGACAATTACAGTGGCTAAAGGTATCTGACAGGAGGAGGTATTTTGTTGGCATAATCACCTACAAGATACTACATAATGAAGTTCCGTCCTATTTGAGTGAGTGATTTCCATTGCGTGATAATTCTACCAGACACTCGGCGCGTCTAGGATCTACTGAGATTTTCCACATTCCCTCCCATCGGACCAGCATTTATAGAAATTCGTTTCACCTAGCAGCTATTTACCTTTGGCATTCATTACCGTCTGCAGTTACGTCTTCACCTACTTTAAGTATTTTTAAGTCGGGGCTGCGCAATTATCTTTTGTCCACTGAGCGAGAGTGAGAGTGAATACTGAATACTGAAAGGCCTATTGATATTCGATCTGTACTGAATTTAATTTAATCTAAATTTAATTTAATTGGTGCCAATTCTGAATGTATGTATCATTCTTCCCTATTCTTTTGTAAGCATTATTTAAACATTATGTACTTCTTATTCTTATTTCTAATTATTTTTTATTTTTATTCTTATCCTGCGTTATTTTCTAAAATTGTGAACATGCGACAATTGAAAATCATTGTAAAATTATAATTTGCCCCAAAGGAATCTAGGGCATAAAAATAAACCAAATCAAATCAAATCAAATCTCTCTCTCTCTCTCTCTCTGTCTGTCTCTCTCTCGCTCTCTCTCTCTCTCTCGCTCTCGCTCTCGCTCTCGCTCTCGCTCTCGCTCTCGCTCTCGCTCTCGCTCTCGCTCTCGCTCTCTCTCTCTCTCTCTCTCTCTCTCTCTTGCGAAGATCTTCACCGCACTGTCAGTGCCTCAACTCACTGCTGACGTGCTTGAGATTCGAGACGGTAGTAAAAATACTTCCAACAGCAGTATGCTAGGCGCGGTCGGAGATTCGGTGAACCAGAGTCAGCGTTCGTCGTCCTCGCGACCCAAAACCATGTCGTTTTTTGTTAAACTCAAATCTATGGCCACGCGGGACTTCATAATTATGAAAAAGCGCACGAAGAATTCTTTGTCTTTGCGTGAAGTGTTCTCGATTGATCGACCGGGTAACCTGTATGTCAACCCTTGCATTCCGGCCGAACTCTACAGTCTGCATCGGCAAGCTAAGGACAAGGCTCGCACAATGCACCATAAATACGTTTGGTGGCAAAATGGGACTCGCGTTCGCAGAGCAGAAGGCTCCGACGTCATCTTCATAAACTCGGTAGCCGACCTAGATAAAATCAAGTGACTAGCTCAAACTTCACCAAGCGTACAATCGAGTGCAACTTCTCAGAATCCTTTCTGTGAGCAGAATAATAAAAAAATTCCTTTTGCACTCAAAGTTGCCCAATTTAATGCGAACTCGCTGCCAGGTCACATCGATCAAGTTCGCCTGCAAGTTGAATCCTCAGACTTCCATGTAGTGTCGGTATCAGAAACATGGCTTCATTCCACAATAGCTGACGCTATGGTCAATCTGAACGGCTATTTCATAATTAGAAATGATCGTGAGGGCAAAAGAGGGGGTGGTGTTGCCTGCTATGTCCGCAATTCAATAAAAGCAAAACTCTTATTAGCCTCTCTGAGTGAGTATTCAAATTCTCCAGAATTTTTAATGTTGGAACTCAGACCACCAAACATATGTCCTGTTCTTTTCGTGTCTATGTATCGACGGCCCAAAGCCGGACTATTTAACGATTTCTTCAAGGAGCTGATGAGTGTAACTCCTCGATTCAACCATGTTGTCCTTGCGGGTGACTTCAATTGTAACCTATTGCAAGAAAGCTTTGAAAGTCGCTACTTGACAAGCATTACGGCGTCACATGCGTTGGCGATAGTGCCGTCGGAACCGACCTACCACACGGCTACAGTGGACTCGTGGCTCGATCTCTTCGTTGTAGATTCCGTGGACAAGGTCCTGGAGTTCAAAAAGACTGATTGTCCGTTCATCGCAGGGCATGACTTCATCGAAATGAGTTATAGGCTAGGAGAGGAAGCGATCAAGCCGACACCTATAATGCGTCGCTCGCTACAAAACTTCGATGGTGACAAGTTCCTCGTTCTGCTGAGAAGCAGAATTGAGCCTCTGTCACTAGATGATGCTGCCATGAATAACTTCGTAGATATTGACTCTGTCATTTCCAAATTTTCTGAAGAAATATTAGATGTTTTCAATACGGTTGCTCCCTTTCGCTCTTTTGTGGCCCGAAGACCTCCAACCCCCTGGCTAACCGAAGAGCTCAGAACGGCGATTCGCAGGAGAAATATACTCTTCAAACAGGCCAAGCGGAAAAAATGTATTTTGACTTACGAATTATATCGGGATTTACGGAACTCACTTAAAATAGAGATGAAGAGGGCCAAGAGCGCCTATATATCGCAATCGCTGAGCGGTATCACCGATCCATCGCGTCTCTGGAAGGCACTTGCACGGCTGGGGCTTGTGAAGATAGTGTCTGTATCTCCATTACAATTCTTTTCCAGAGATGAGCTCAATTCCCACTTCTCGTCCATCGCGAATTCCGCCCCTCCCTGTGCCCCCAATGACTTTGAAGCATTGCTGGCTTCCTCTTCTACGACTGTCTCACCTCAGAAAAGATTATTCTCCTTTCATCCAATCACTCTCGATACTCTCCGTCGAGTCTTCAGTTCCTTTGGCTCTTCTTCTCTTACTTTTGGACCAGATGGAATTCCATCGTTCTGTCTAGCGGCTTCTTTTCCGGCTATTGCTCCCATACTGCTGCGCATTTTCAACGCATGCATTGAGCACGGATACTTTCCTCGCTTTTGGAGGCGAGCGTATATTAGGCCCTTGTCCAAAATTCGTACTCCTTCTACACCTTCAGACACACGCCCCATCGCAAATCTATGTGAAATTTCAAAGGTCCTTGAAAGGGTATTACATGAGCAGCTTTTGGCTTTTCTCAAAACTGGAGATTTTTTGGATCCGCGACAATCGGGCTACAGAGCCAATTACAGCTCGCAAACGCTTCTCCTCAGTTTTACCGATCATGTTCGAGCAGCCATTGATCAGCGAAAAGTCACGCTCCTCGTCATGTTCGACTTCAGCAAAGCCTTTGACATGGTGTCACATTCGCTTCTTCTCTTAAAACTAAAACACATGGGTCTATCGTTGACAGCTCTATCCCTTCTTCATTATTACCTATTGGACAGGTTCCAAGCAGTCATTGATGATGAGAATGTTGCGTCTAGTTGGCTTCCAGTTTCTTCAGGTGTTCCGCAGGGCTCTGTACTTGGTCCTCTGCTCTTTATCCTCTTCATCAATGACCTTAGCAAATGCCTCAAGTTCTCTGAGCATCTGATCTTTGCAGATGACACGCAAATCTTCTTGAGTGTCAATCCTTCTGAGTTGGAGCGGGGCCTTGGAGCAATAGCCCAAGATGCGGACGCCATTGCTCGATACGCTTCTGCCAACAGTCTCTGCCTCAACCTCAGCAAGACCAAGGTTATGCTGTTGGGCAGTAAAGCGATGATTGCTACTGTCGATCAGGATAGACTTAGTCCCATTCAAATTAACGGTGTGTCTCTGTCATTCGTCTCTGAAGCACGTAACCTCGGGGTCATTGTCGACTCGAGCCTATCCTGGACTAGCCACGTGTCTCTCATCTCGCAAAAAGTGCATCGCACTTTATATTCGTTAAAATTTCATCGGAACTCCTTGCCGACTGATCTACGCATCAAGCTGGTCAATACCCTTGTTCAACCGCATTTCGACTACTGTTGTTTGGTCTATGACGGCATCTCGGGCGAGCTCAACACCAAGCTCACGCGACTGCAGAACAACGCGATTCGCTTCATCTTCGATCTCCGTCGTGATGACCATATTTCTCCGTTTCGCCGTCAGCTGGGATGGTTAGCGGTTCGGTCCAGACGAAAATACTTTTTGGGCATACTCCTGTACAAGGTTCTTAATAACCTAACCCCTAGTTATTTATCGTCACTACTCTCTCGACCGGCTCCCCAGCTTCGACGGACGGGAAGGCTTGCACAACCATCGACCACGCTTTTTATTCCGCTGCATCGCACGGAAACGTTTGCGAGATCCTTTATGATAGCGGGTTCCAGGTTCTGGAAAACTCTTCCGACCTCAGTAAGATCTGCTACGTCACTGGCAGTATTCAAACGCGCGTTACGCACTTACTTGTTAAACTTAGACCAAAGTAACACCTAAGTAGTCTGGCAAATTTGCAAAAAATTTGCAAAACTTCCAAAGTTTTGTATTCATATATATTTATACTTATATTTACTTTTACATTTATATAGACGTTTAGATTTATATCAGAGATTATATTGTACTAGTTGATCTTGTTGTACTCGAAAATTTTTATGTGATTTAAATCGGATTTGTAACAATTGTTAAATAGTATTGATGTTGTCATATTTAAGTATCATTGCCCTATAGATGTTTCTTGGGCATAATAAACATCATCAATCAATCAATCAATCAATCTCTCTCTCTCTCTCTCTCCGCAATCCCACTTTTATCTTCATCCACTGAGTTAGTCGTGAGCGGTGTTCCTTCGGATCTGGCAGTTAATAAAGAAGTGGTGATCGCGAAGGTCTTTGCCGCTCTGTCTGTCCCTCATCTCACATCTGATGTTCTCGAGATTCGTGAGTCGGTCAATAAGAACAATGACAACAGTATGCACGGGGCTGTAGGTGATCATCTAAACACCAGCCTGCGTATAGGGACTTCGCGCCCACAGACCATAATGACCACGTCCCTATTTGTTAAAATTAAATCAATGGTGACCCGTGATTTCATACTTGCGAAGAAGCGGGCTAAAAAATCTCTCACTGTACGCGAAGTTTTCTCGCTTGACCGCAACGGACACCTATTTGTTAACCCGTGTATTCCCTCCGTGCTCTACCAATTACATCGGCAGGCAAAAGCCAGAGCGCTTGAAACACATCATCGATACGTTTGGTGGCAAAACGGTACCCGAGTACGTAGAACCGACGGCTCGGAGATAATTTTTGTAAACTCAGCTGCAGATCTTGATAAAATTAAATGACTGTCTCCGACCGCATGCAACAGATCACCACGTCCTGCCTCCCAACCATCTTCTGATATGACTCATAGAACGAGTTTGTCACTTAATATCGCGCAATTTAATGCAAATTCTCTTCCGGGTCACATCGACTATGTTCGTCTACATTTCGAGGGCTCGGCTGTTCACATCATTTCTGTAGCAGAAACATGGTTGCATTCTACCATAGCTGACAGTGCAGTGAGCCTACGAAACTATTTCATTATTAGAAATGATCGAGAAGGAAAAAAAGGGGGTGGTGTTGCATGCTACGTCCTCAAAACATTAAAAGCCAAACTTCTATTAGCCTCGCCAAGCGAGTATTCTAACTCTCCCGAATTTTTAATAATTGAGCTGAAGTTACCCAATACAAGCCCTGTGCATTTCGTCTCTATGTATCGGAGGCCCAAGGCAGGGCTATTCAATGACTTTTTTGAAAGGCGAGCGGAACTAGCTCCCTGCTACAATCATGTTATATTAGCTGGAGATTTCAACTGCAACCTTATGACTGATCGTTTCGAAGCTTCTTACCTGAGAAACATCACTGCTTCACACGCACTAGAAATCGTTCCTTCCAAACCAACCTACCATACTGCCACGGTAGACTCGTTGCTCGATCTGTTCATCGTTGATTCGATGGACAAAATTCTACAATATATAAAGTCGGACAGTCCTTTTATTGCGGGGCACGACCTGATACAAATTCGGTACAGGCTGAGCGATATAGGAGCAGATCCCAAACTCATAGTGCGCCGCTCATTGAAGCATTTCAATGGAGACGAGTTTCGCGCTGCGTTGAGTGTCAAAATCGATGCGTTGTCTCTTAGAAACAGTGTCATCACTGACCCAAATGACATCGACTTTCTCACCTCCCTTCTTTCTGAGACCGTGTCGAGCGTTTTTGACACTCATGCTCCACTCCGTTCCTTCGTGGCCAAACGACCAGCGACTCCTTGGCTAACTGAGGAGCTCAAGTGTGGGATTCGCAAAAGAAATTCTCTCTTCAAGCGGGCTAAGCGGAAAAACTGCCTGCTATTGTACCAGATTTATCGCCAATTTCGGAATTCTCTAGCAGCTGAGATCAAATCTGCAAAAAATCACTTCGTATTTGAATCGCTTAGGCACATCACTGACCCCTCAAGCCTTTGGAAAGCACTCTCGCGATTAGGACTAGCAAAGGTTGCACTCGTGTCGCCTCTACACTTTTTTACTGGTGATGACTTAAATTCGTATTTCTCTTCTGTGACCAACGCCTCCCCTCCGTGCTCTCGTGATGACTTCGAACTGCTGCTCTCACGACCTTCAATACCCTCAGCGTGCCCAGGCATGTCTTTTTCCTTTGGGCCGATCGCATTACAGTCTCTTCATCGAACGTTCTTCTCCTCTCGATCGACCACCCTTACCACTGGTCCTGACGGAATTTCGGCATACTGCCTTGCTGAAGCTTTCTCGGCTATAGCTCCTTTACTGCTGCGCATTTTCAACGCATGCATCGAATGGGGCTTTTTTCCGGGACTGTGGAAGCGGGCACACATTAGACCATTGTCCAAAATCCGCACTCCTCTTTCTCCGGCTGACACCCGACCCATTGCTAACCTCTGCGAGATCTCCAAACTCATGGAAAGAGTGCTCTATCAACAACTATTGTCCTTTTTAGAAGAGAATAACCTTCTGGATCCGCGGCAATCGGGCTACAGAGCTAATTTCAGTCCACAGTCTGTCCTCCTCAGTCTTACGGACCATGTTCGACAAGCCATCGACCAGCGAATGGTCACTCTTCTCATAATGTTCGACTTCAGCAAAGCTTTCGACACTATCTCCCACTCATTCTTACTCGTAAAACTCAAGCTTATGGGTTTCTCTCCATCGGCTCTCTCCCTTCTCTTCCACTACTTATCTGGGAGGTATCAGTCAGTTGTTGATGACGAGAAAGTGGAGTCGAATTGGCTACCAGTAGCTACCGGCATACCCCAAGGCTCAGTTCTGGGTCCTCTACTCTTCATCTTATTCATCAATGACATCGGTAAATGCCTAAAGCATTGCCAATATCTTATTTTTGCAGACGATACCCAAATTTTTCGGAGTGTCAACCCGACCAAGTTAGATAGTGGGCTTGAAACGATTGCTGAAGATGCCGAGGCCATCGCACAGTATGCTTCTCAAAACGGTCTTCGGCTCAACCTTCAGAAGACTAAGATTATGCTGTTGGGCAGCAGGGCGATGGTTGCATCTGTTGATCTAGATATATTTGATCCGGTACGAGTCGATGGCGTGCCTATCCCATTCGCCAGCGAGGCACGAAATCTAGGTGTGGTGATAGACTCGAAATTATGTTGGTTAGGCCACGTCTCTCTTATTTCCCAGAAAGTTCACCGCACGCTTTATTCTCTCAAAGCACAACGAAATTCACTACCGACAAACTTGCGCGTCAGACTCGTCACGACGCTTGTTCTCCCACATTTCGACTATTGTAGTCTAGTGTACAACAGCCTGTCAGAAGAGCTCAATACCAAGCTCAATACCCTTCAAAACAACGCTATAAGGTTTATCTTCGACCTTCGGCGTGATGAGCACATCTCGCCATTTCGCCGTCAGCTGGGTTGGTTAACTGTGCGATCTAGGCGACAGTATTTTCTGGGAATTCTACTGTTCAAAGTCCTAAATCATCAAGCTCCCTCCTACTTGTCACAGCTTTTCTCTCGACCCGACCCCCAGCTGAGGCGTTCGGAGAGGCAGGTTCAGTCGCCTTATGCGCTTGTCATTCCGCAACACCGCACCGAATCTTATTCGAAGTCATTCCTTATCTCTGGTTCTCGTTTCTGGAATTCGCTCCCAGTCACTATAACCTCGGCTACAACCGTTGGAGTATTCAAGCTTGCGCTTCGGAACTTCCTATTAGAACAAGACTTGTGCACATAATTTCTGCGGTCCGACAATGACTATCAAGGACTATCACTGGCGTTATTTTTTATTTATTTTTATCGTTTACTATTATTATTTATAATTACTATTAAGTACGTTTTATGGTATTACTATTCTTATATACGATTATTTTATGGTATTACTATTCTTATATACGATTATTTTATGGTATTACTATTCTTATATATGACTATCACACCATTCTTATATACGACTATTACACTATTCTCATATACGACTATTACACTATTCTTATATACGACTATTTAGTACGTTTTATCCTTTCACTATTCTTATATACGACTATTATTCGTTATTGTATGCTATTATTATTATCGTTATCAACATTGTATCATACGCTACCACCACGAACTGTTATTCCATCCCTGTACTTTACCTGCAGTCGCAATTTTTAGTTTTTAGTTTTAGTTTTTAGTTTTTAGTTTGTAAAAGATTGTAAATTGCACGTGCCACATTGTCCTATAGCTTTGCTAGGGCAGAATAAACCAGATCAATCAATCAATCAATCTCTCTCTCTCTCTCTCTCTCTCTGGGTGTGGACGTATGTCACATCGCTCCGGAAAAGTTACAGTTTTTTGCGGGGTTAAAGGGCGCGGAGAAATACAAAAGTGTGCACATAGATGCAGTCATAGATAGTGCGTATCGGAGTGAAGTATCTATTTGGAATGTGCTGAATTGCGACGGTGAAACTTAAATTAAATTTGGTTAATCGTGCTGGCACGGGAACGACAGGTGTGCATAAAAGTGCCAACGTGTTCGCGCTGGCGGACACGGCGATTAAAGCAACTAATTAGGCGATCATCAGCCGCGATTTATGTGTAGTCGGTAAGAACGTAATGAGCGACACCGACTACGCTGAATATCGTTGCTCGGCATGCAAAAAAGAAGTGAAAAATATTGTCGTGCGATGTAAGACTTGTGTGAAATTCTTTTTTCATCCGGGATGTGCTTGTAAGCACAAGGCTTTCAAGGACAATGAAATAGTTAAGTGCGAAGGTCCGTTTAAACAAATTGTGATTGGGAACGAAAGAGCAGAGATGAAAAGGTTGGGCGTCGGCAGAGAAAGGGCGGGATCGATCGGATCGGGAGGATCAGCAGCAGCAAGTGCTTCGGGAAGTACCAGCCAACAATCGAATGTGGACACAAAAATAGACTGGCTGATGAAAGCGGTGAGGGAAATAAAAGACGAAGTAGCATGCAAAAGTGAAATTAAAACGATGATCCAGCAAATAATTCGAGAGGAATTACAAAGTTTCAAGCAAGAATTGGAAGAGGTACAAAGAATCATACAGGAGAAAAACACGGAAATCACAGGAAGCCAGATAAAAAGTTATAGTGAAGCGACGAAGGAGAAGAAGAAAGAAAGCATCCTAATTGTCAAACCGAGGATTGAACAAGAGAGTGAAACGACCAAGAAATTGGTAAAAGAAAAAGTGAACATAAAAAACCTAGCGGTATGGATAACTAAAATTAAAAAGGGAGGCAAGGGATCGATCATTCTAGGTTGTGAGAGCGAGAGCGAGATCAAAAAGTTGAAAGAGACAGTACGAGAGAAACTAGGAGAGGAATTCGATATCGAGGAACCAAAGAAGAGAAAGCCGAAAATAAAAGTTATAAATGTTAGTGAAGAAGAAATGAATTTAAACGACGAAAACCTGATAGATACGATTGTAAAGCAGAATGAAATAAATGACCAAAAAGAAGGTTTCTACATAAGAGTATTGAAGAAGATTGTTAGAGTGAAAAAGGACGACAGAGCGCGAACAAGAGGAGGAGGAAACAGAGAAGAAGGATCATTAATACTCGAGGTAGATAAAGCAACCCACAAGCGAATGTTAGCACGAGAAAAAATAAGTATGGGGTGGAGAAAGTGCCGCGTATTTGATTATTTCAATGTTAAAAGATGTTTCAAGTGCTGGGGCTACTACCATATTGCCAAAAACTGTACAAGACAAGACACATGCTACAAATGTGCAGGAAACCACAAAACAAATGAATGTACATCAACAAAGAAGAGGTGTGTGAATTGTATGTACAAAATTAAAACATACAATTTGAAGATAAATGACGACCATGAGGCAGTGAGCGTGGAATGTCCGACATTTATCAGAGCGGTAGAAGAGGAACGAAAGAGAACAGGATGGGACTCCACGACGTAGCAACCACAGAGGGAGTTAATTATGTACACAAATGCCCAAAGCCTGATTGCGCATAAAGACGAAATTGAACACCAGATTATGAAGATGATGAATCCGGCGTTCCTGGCGCTAGCAGAGACGAGACTGATAGAGGACATTGAAGATAGTGAGGTGAATATACCGGGATATAGTGTCGCTAGATGCGATGGGGAAAACAGGAACACAGGGGGAGTTATGTTATATATAAGAAACGACATAAAATACGAGATAATAGTGAAAGAGAAATTAATATCTAACTGTTGGTGTATTGCGATAGAGGTAAAGAGCAGTATGTACAAAGGAGTGATCGCGGTGGTATATCACTCGCCGAGTGCGTCAGATGGTGATTTTATACGTTTTCTGGAGGACATAGTGGACTTAATGGTAATAAAAGATCAATGTATATTGATAGGGGACGTTAATATAAATCTAATGGCAGATTCGTTTTATGCAAAAAAGATACAAACAGAAATGTCATGTTTAGGTATGAAACAATACATTGATAAACCAACGCGAATTACGAAAGATAGTAAAACACTGATAGACCTAGTCTTCGCCAATACTAAGGTACATTGTGAGGTACACGATAAGCCAAAGATAACGGATCACTCGTGTATAAGCGTTGAACTAAATACAAGCACAAACGAGGAAAAATATAGAGAATTTATGAGTAGAGACTATAGCAAATTTCACATTGGAAAATTCTTTGAGGCTGTTGAAGCAAGACTAGTACGTAGAGATGAACTGGAAGTAAATATAAGAGCCGAGAGATTTGTTGAGAGTGTAGTGAGTGCATTAGATACGGTGGCACCTAAGAAAAAATTTAAAATTCCAAAAAGGTGGGAAGGCAAAAGATGGTACTCGGAGGATATAAGAATAGCTGCCAGTAGAAGAGATGAAGCGTATACCACAGCGCTATATACGAATACAGAACAAGACTGGCTACAATTTAAAATCGAAAGAAATACGGTAGTTAAGACAATAAGGAAAAAGAAAAAAGAATACTATGAAGAGATGATAGACAAGAATAAAAATGATTCGAAAATGATGTGGAAAACCTTAAAAGAAGTAATAAGAGGAGAAACTACGGGGGCAATGGAAATACATAATATAGACTTCGAAATACTAGATAACACACAAGAAGATCGGTTAGCAGAGCAATTTAATCTATATTATATAAGGAGTATCAATGATATAATTAAGTCTATAAAAAGGGATAGCAATAGCCGAAAAACTATTTATGTTATAGAAAGCAAGGGAATTATAGAAAACTTTGAGTTGATAAATGAGCGTAAAGTTGAACGAATTATTATGAATTTGCCACGCAAGAAAGGAACTGATGAGGGAATTAGCAGTGACTTACTAAAAGCAAGTCTTCAAGTTATAAAGGAAGAATTAGCGAGAATAATTAATGATTCGTTAAGGGAAGGCATATGTCCCGAAGGGTGGAAAACGTCCACAATAATACCAATTCCGAAGATAGCTAAACCCAAGAAAGCTAGTGAATATAGACCCATAAATATATTGCCAATCTATGATAAAGTATTAGAATTAGTAGTAAAGGAACAAATAGACATGTATCTACAAAGCAATAATATAATTACAGAGCACCAATCGGGGTTCAGAAAAAATCATTCTTGTGAAACGGCAATACAAACTGTTATCGATGAATGGAAAATGGTAATAAGTGAAAGAGAAATAATAGGAGTAATTTTTCTGGATTTGAAACGAGCATTTGAGACGGTTGATAGGGAAAGATTAGTAGAGAAATTACATCAGTATGGAATGAGAGGAACGGTGCTTGAATGGTTAAAATCGTATCTAAATGATAGAACACAAAAAGTTAAATTCAATAATCAATGGTCTAAATGTATGAAAACACAGTACGGTGTCCCACAAGGGTCTGTGCTGGGGCCTCTATTGTTTACATTGTATATAAATGACATAGTTCAAATTTGTCGAGAGGAATGTAGTATTAAAATGTTCGCAGACGACACAATTATATATGTAAAGGGGGGTGGTAGTGCGGAAGTCGAAACGAAACTGAACAGTGTTACCCATAGTTAAAAATTGGATGAATATAAATAAATTAAAAATGAATGCTGCCAAAACAAAATATATGATGATTAGAAGTGTACGTAAAGAACTGAAGAAAAATACAATATTAAAAGGCTTAGATGGCACAGAAATAGAACGTGTGGAAAAAATAAAATATCTTGGAATCATGATTGATAGTAAGCTACGATTTGAAGACCACTGCGAGTATATGTTAAAGAAAATTGGGAAAAAAATAAGTTTTTTAAATAGAATAGGGAATGAAATATCGGGTTATACGAGGTGCACGATTTATAAATCAATAATCGCACCTCACTTCGAGTATTGTGCAACGCTGCTAACAGGCATGAGCGAGACACAGCTGACGAAACTGCAGATAATGCAAAACCGTGCGATGAGAGTCATATTGCAATGTGACCGATACACCAAGGTAGAAAGAATGTTAGGAGCGTTGCAATTCATGTCAGTGCGTCAAAGATTATACTATAATGTATGTATTTTCATATTTAAAGTTATAAAGGGAATGTTGCCACCGCAACTAAGCAATAAACTAGTATTAGTGGGAGGCTCAACGAGGCAAGCAGAAAATATAATGATACAATTTAGGAAAACAAGAAGTGCACAAAAAAGTTTATTTTACGAAGGTGTAAAAATGTACAATGCCATACCAACGGAGATGAAACAATGTGATAGACTGGTAATATTTAAGCGAAAGCTAAAAGAGTTTATTGTAACAGCGGTTCCTAGCATGTAAGAATATCAATGTATAAAAAATAGCCGAGAACGCTAATAAAGATCCATCAATCAAATCTCTCTCTCTCTCTCTCTCTCTCTCTCTCTCTCTCTCTCTCTCTCTCTCTCTCTCTCTCTCTCTCTCTCGTGAAGACGTGTGTCACATCGCTCTAAAAGAATTATACGATTTTGACCGGTAAAGACTATGAGAAGATAGACAAAAAGTTGTTCAAGTTCAGCCGGCATATACCAGTGATGACTACAAGTGTTATCTAGCCAGAATATGGCGATTTGTGACCGTGAACAGTGAATTTCCTCATCGGGATAACGTGGTCTCGAAAGAAAGGTAGACATTATAAACGGACACAAAAGTGCTGACGTGGCAAAGTGAGCACAGACTACAAAGTGTCTTAAGATAGGTAGATCGTATCGTGTGGACATAATCATACTGATTAGTGAAGGTGGACACAGGTGACCGAAAGTGTCGGTCTCATATTAATGAGCGGTCGGTAAATAAGAGAAATGGATGATGAATATCCAGAATACCAATGCTCGGCATGTAAGAAGGAAATAAAAAGTAAAGTGATCAAATGCAAAGCGTGTGTGAAACTCTTTTACCATCCAGGATGTGTAAGTAAACATAAAATCAGGGATAAGAGGCAAGAATACGTGCAGTGCAAAGGTCCATTTGAAGAATTTATGATAGATAGTGAGCAAGGTACAAGCGCGGGAAAAACGCTGACAATGGCAGGAAGAGATAGATCAGCATCAATAGGATCAAACGGATCGTTCACAACACCGAGTAGTGGAAATAGAGGATCAAGCATTGATACAAAAGTAGACTGGATCATAAGAACGATAAAAGAAATGAAAAATGAAACAGCCTACAAAAATGAAATTAAAAGAGTGATTAAGGAAGTAGTTCAGGAGGAATTGGGAAACGTTAAACAAGAGCTGGAAGATATGAGGAAGATGATACAGGGATTAGCATGCGGCACAAAGGAAGGAATGCAGCGAAGCTACAGTGAAGCAACCAAAGAAAAGAAGAAAGAAAACGCCATAATTATTAAGCCGAGAATGCACCAAGAAAGTGAAGCCACTAAGAAGTTGATAAAAGAGAAAGTGGATATAAAGAACATGGATATGGGAGTAACAAAATTAAGAAAAGGAAACAAGGGAACAGTGGTCATGGGGTGTGAAACAGAAGAGGAGGCAAAAAAACTAAAGGAGGCAGTGGAGGCCCAGCTAGGAGAAAACTATACAGTGACGGAGCCATCCCGGCCAAACCCAAAGATAAAAATTGTCAATGTGGGCATAGAAGATTTAAATTCAGATGATAATGAACTCTTAAATACAATAAAGAGGCAGAATAAAATAAACACAGCTAATATGCGGATTCTGAAGAAAATAATCAAAGAAAAGAGAAATAATCGAGGGGACGAGGAAGGATCAATAATAATAGAGGTAGATGAAGCGACGCACGAGCTGATATTGCAAAAAGCAAGAATAAATGTAGGATGGAAGAAATGTCTGGTATTTAATCACATCAATATCAAAAGATGCTTCAAATGCTGGGGATATTACCACATTGCAAAAAACTGTACGCGGGAAGAAAGATGTCACAAATGTGCAGGAGATCACAACTCGCGTAATTGTACGGCGACGGTAAAAAAATGTGTAAACTGTACGTTCAAAATTCGAACATACAATTTGAAAATAAACGACGAACATGATGCCCTTAGTATGGAATGCCCAACGTTCAAAAGAGCGATACAGGAGGAGAAGAGGAGAGCAGGCTGGGAAGACGCTAAATAGCAACGACAGGAAGAAGGGGAACTAATGCTGTACACGAACGCGCAAAGTCTAATGGCGCACATAGATGAGATACAACATCAGGTTATGATGAAAATAAACCCTGCGTTCTTAGCACTATCAGAGACAAGAGTGACTAAAGATATAGAAGACAGTGTAGTGAACGTTCAAGGTTACAGTATGATCAGATGTAATGCTGAGAATAGAAATACGGGAGGAGTTGTTTTATATGTAAGGAATAATATCAAATATGAGATAGTGCTAACGGAAAAATTAGACTCAAACTGCTGGTGTACGGCGGTAGAAGTGAAAGATAAAATATATACAGGAGTGATAATGGTAGTATACCATTCACCGAGCGCATCTCATGGGGACTTCATAAGATTTTTCGAGGAAATAGTAGATATGTTAGTAGTAAAAGGAGAATGCATAGTAATAGGAGACTTCAATATAGATCTTATGACGGACGCGTTCTATGCGAAAAAATTGCAGACGACAATGCTAAGCATAGGGATGAAACAATATGTGCAAGAACCGACGAGAATAACCAAAGACAGTCAAACAATCATTGATTTAACCTTTGCTAACAATAATAGAAGAGTGCAAGTAATTCATGAGCCAAAAATTACGGACCATGCGTGGTTGAAAGTTGAGCTGAGTGTGAACAAAAATGAAAATAGATACAGAGAATTTAGCGCTAGAAGTTACAAAGATTTTGATTTAGAGGAATTTCTCAGGCTAGTGAAAAATAAATTAGACGAAAACCAAGACTATAGATGCATGGATGTCGATGAAAAAGCAAAAAAAATGGTGAATAGTATTGTAGGTGCGCTAGATATAGCGGCACCCAGGAAACAATTCAGAATTCCGAAAGTATGGGAAGGAAAGAAGTGGTTTTCAGATGAAATAAAAGAGGCTGCGGATAGAAGGGATAAGGCGTATAGAGGAGCGCGGTATGATGGTACTGAACATAGCTGGTCACAATATAAAAATGAAAGAAATGTAGTGGTGAAACTAATCAGGGAAAAAAAGAAAGAATATTATGAAAATATGATAGATTGCAATAGAAATAATCCTACGACCATGTGGAAAACTTTGAAAGAAATAATTAGAGGCGAACCAATATGTACAAACGAAGTAGGAAATATAGATTTTGAGATCCTAGATGATACTGAACGGTGCAATGTAGCTGATAAATTTAATTTGTATTACATAAAAAGCATTGATGGTATAGTAAAATCTATAAATGATGATGAGTCGAGCAATGATACAAACAGGAAAAATATTTATGTTATCGAAAACAAAGGAAGTATGGAAAATTTTGAGATTGTTACGACAGAGCAATTAGAAAAAGTTATAATGGGATTACCAAAAAAGAAAGGTATAGAAGAGGGTATAACTAGCGATATATTGAAGGCAACATTTATGGTAATAAAAGAGGAATTGGTGAATATAATAAACAGTTCTCTGAGAGAAGGTCGATGCCCGGAAGGATGGAAAACTTCTACGATAATACCGATTCCAAAGATAGATAAAGCAACAAAAGCGAGCCAATATAGGCCCATAAATATGTTACCTATATACGAGAAAGTGTTAGAATTAATAGTAAAAGAACAAATTGAAACGTATGTGGAAACAAACGGTATTATAACAGAACACCAATCCGGGTTTAGGAAAAATTACTCGTGCGAAACGGCCATTGAAACGGTTATCGATGACTGGAAACTAACAATAAGCGAGGGCAGAATGGTAGGAGTGATTTTCATAGATCTCAAGAGAGCGTTCGAAACAATAGATAGGAGAAGACTACTAGAAAAAATGTGTCAATACGGTATTAGAGAGATGGCACTAGAATGGTTCAAATCATACCTAAATAAGAGGAAGCAACAGGTGCTATTCTATAACATATCGTCTAATCTATTAACAACAGAATACGGAGTGCCACAAGGTTCCGTACTAGGACCTTTACTATTTAATATATACATAAACGACATAATCGAAGTATGCCCGGAAGGGTGCAATATAAAAATGTTTGCAGACGATACGTTAATATACATGAGTGGAGAAAGTAGCGCCGAGTTAGAGGCAAGTATGAATGCGGCTTTTAATACAGTCGAGCACTGGATGAATATAAATAAGTTAAAAATGAATGCAGATAAAACGAAATATATGATAGTCAGAAGTATAAGAAAAGAACTGAGAGGGAATATTATCCTAAAATGTTTAAATGGAACAGAGATAGAACGTGTGGAGACGATGAAATATTTAGGAGTAAATATTGATGATAGACTTCGATTCCAAGACCACTGTGATTATCTGGTAAAGAAGATAGGGAAAAAGATAAGTTTTTTAAACAGAGTAGGGAATTATATATCAGGGTACACTAGATGCTTTATATATAAAACGATCATAGATCCCCACTTTGAATACTGTGGGACAATATTGATAGGCATGGGAGAAACGCAGATGAATGAACTGCAAAAGGTGCAGAATCGAGTTATGAGGGTAATTCTTCAATGTGACAGATATACGAGAGTCGAAGATATGCTGCAAACGTTGCAATTTATGCCAATAAGAAAACGGCTTAGATATAATACATGTATATTTATTTTTAAGATATTAAAGGGTATGTTACCGATGCAGCTAAGGGACAAGTTGCAAATAGTTGGGAGAGATTCTGGAAGAAAAACAAGGCAAACAGGTAATATTGAACTGCAATTAAGGGGTTATCCCCACTTGTGATTTTGAAAAAATCGATTTTTTTTATTGCATTGTTTTGAAGTGTAAGTATCTGAAAATATGTCCTGACAATTTCAAGTCGATCCGAACAAAATTAACTGAGATATGAGCGTTGAAAGAAAATAATCCGTTGTGTTAATAACCGGCTAGACTAGTCCCTTGGAGCGCTCGACCTTCTATTCGGTTTTAATCCATTGTTCAACAAAAAGGGTCGTATACCTGACATTCACAACGTTCATATAATAGACTGGAATTTGTAGAAACGTATTTTTGTTGTCTGTTAGGGTCTAAACTCGTCAGAGTAGCTCAAAAGTTTGACTAGATAAGACGTATATTCTGTCGTTCACAATATTATAAGCGCAGTTTTTATTCATTTTATATTTAAAAATAGATCGACAAAAAGGTTCGCGAGAAACAAGAAAAAGTGATAATTTACGGAAATCTCGACCAAAAAAAGGAAGGGTGTTTTTAACCCGAAGCTGGCCGAATCGGAAACTGGAAGTTTCAGCACGTCTGCCAAGAAACTAAAAGATAATATTGATATGACTGTGAATGAAAGTCCTAATATTGAATATCGCATTTTGAACTTTTGGGTTGTATTCGCTGCTATTTCAAATTTAGTGAAGTGCAAGGCGTGTGATGGAGATATTAAATTTGAAACGGCAAATGCAAGAGGATTAGGCTTCAAAGTCGTTGTGAAATGTGACTCATGTGCAGATAATTTGATAGCATTTTCTCCTTTTCTGGCCCATTCATATGAAATAAATCGTCGATTTATATTTACTATGCGAGTTCTCGGCATAGGATTGGCTGGAGCACAAAAATTTTGCGGACTTATGGACATGCCAAGGTTTCTTACCGAGACTACATATTCAATAATTTTGAATAGTATTAATGAGTCTGTGAAAACATGTACAGATGTAATATTTAAAAAAGCCGTACGAGAAGAAATTGAAAATACACCTAATGCAGCCGACGATGCAACTCCTCAATTAACAATTTCCGGAGATGGATCGTGGAGGAAGCGAGGATATTCGTCGTTGTTCGGAGTTACATCAGTCATAGGCTACTACAGTGGAAAAGTACTTGATCTTGTGGTAAAAAGTGCGTATTGTAAAATGTGTGAATCATGGAAACACAAATTAAATGATGTGGAATACGAAGAATGGTACGCAACTCATGAAGATAACTGCAGTGCAAATCACAAAGGCTCCTCGGGAAAAATGGAGGTAGACTCTATTATCGAAGTCTTCAAGCGTTCAATAGAAAAATATAATATCCTGTACCGTTACTATATTGGAGATGGAGATTCGAAAACGTACACTGGGATAGTAAATTCTCATCCTTATGACGACGTAGAAGTCATAAAAAAAGAATGCATAGGACACGTCCAAAAGCGCATGGGATCCCGCCTTCGTAGTTTAGTAAAAAAAAACAAAAAGCTTGGTGGTAAAGGACAATTGACAGGAAAATTGATTGACAAGCTAACTGTGTACTATGGACTTGCTATTCGACGCCATTCTACTTCTGTTCACGATATGCATGAGGCAATATGGGCGACCTTCGATCATTACAGTTCAACCGATGCAAATCCACACCATGAGAGATGTCCAACCGGTGAAGAATCGTGGTGTTCGTATCAACGAGCTCAGGCGAGAAACGAGGCTTTTCAACATGATTACAAACCACTTCCATCAAATGTATTGGATGCCATTAGACCTATATGCAGCGATCTGAGTAAGGAAACTTTACTCGAAAGATGCGTCGGTGGCTTCAATCAAAATAACAACGAAAGCTTCAACCAACTTATTTGGAAAATCAGCCCAAAAATCGTCTCGAGTGGATCAATCGTTGTAAATTTAGCAGCTTATATTTCCGTTGGACTGTTCAATGAAGGTTCAAAATCATTATTATTTTATTTGAACTCAATCGGAGTGAGCTGTGGACACAACGTGCACGAATACGCTGATAAAATAGACGCAGCACGGATTGCACTGGCAGAGAGACGGGCGGCCGAGAACACTCGTGAAGGAAGAATGTTACGAAGGCAACACCAAATTTCCGTTTTGCAAGCGGCATCGTCGGTGGAAGAACTTCTGTATGGACCCGGAATAGATGACTCTATGTAAGTTTACAAAAAAAAAATATTTTCTTCGGGTAAACTGAAATTGAAACTTTAAACGCGTTTTTCTCGAAATGGCATTTCTGAAGTCGGTGACCAAGATTACTCGAACACTTATGAATCGATCTTCTTGAAATTTTGCAAGCTTATTTAATACATAAAAATGTAGTCTTTAATCGTTCGATTTTTTTTTTCGAAAAGAAATGGCCGTTTTATAGCCAAAAAACGGGCACTTTTTTTGTTAAAATTAAACCATTAACTTTGACTGTCTGCGATTTTGTGAAAAATGAATATTTTTTTAAATCCTTCGATTAAAGACTAGTTTATACTTATATTTGACTAAATCAATCCACATTTTTTATTTCAGATGATCCACTTCACCACGATGTTGGTCACCGCAAACCATACACATGAAAAAATGTTTTCATTGCCAGCCATTTGCCACTAAACAATGTAATATTTTTCAATAAAAAAATTACTGAAAGTTCTTCAAGATGTATTCTTTCAGATGATATATTGATCGATTAAAAAAGTTTTGTAGTTTTCTTTAAAAAAATTCATGAAAAAGGCCTTTTTTTGGTGCTACAAGTGGGGGTAACCCCTTAAGAAAAACAAAAAGCGCACAGAAAAGCTTGTTTTATGAGGGTGTGAACATGTATAATGTCTTGCCAGCGGAAGTAAAGAATTGTCATACGCTTGAATTGTTCAAAAGAAAGCTGAAAGCACATATTGTAACGATGTGAAGTATGTAAGTTAATTGTAAATGAAAATAGCTGAGAAAGCTAAATAAAATTCAATCATCTCTCTCTCTCTCTCTCTCTCTCTCTCTCTCTCTCTCTCTCTCTCTCTCTCTCTCTCTCTCTCTCCCCCTCTCCGCCTGTCGGTGAGTACGCTTGCACGCGCTTGAAATTTGCTCTCTCGAAAAACCAAATTCTGCCGTATTGCTGCCTACGGGCGGTTTTGCTTTTAGCTTCCAAGCACACACTAAAACGCTTTTTGTCGACGCATCCCACAACTTTGTCCTGGCTTATTGGGGTTTTGGAGAAATTGACAAATTGCGGTAGCACTTCGATACGACCACATAACCTCGTTCGGAGAATAAACCGTTCATTACCAAGAAGACTTGCTCTCGCTCGGTCTCTCTCATCAGCCTTGCGCATGCGCCAATAGATTGCTCATCCGCGACATTCGACATTATCACCTCGTTGACGAGGCACTGGAAGGAGCAACGTTATCGGCGGTGAGTTCGATCCACACTTATCGATCGGCAGATCATCAAGTATCATCAATCGCCGTAGCGCTAGCGTTCGAACGTGGACGTGTGTGTCGTTGCTACTGTTACGTCCCAAGTGGGTAAGACAGTGGAGCTCCGTCGATAATTCGATGTGCGCGCGATATTTGAATTGGCTTGCGCTATTCGGCTGGACGTGAGCTCGGCACCTGAGACTTACTTGTGGTCAATATACCAATTCAACGATTTAGGATAAATCGTCGAGGTTGATTCCTCTTCGAAGTCGTTCTATGTTGATGATGTTTTCCCAAACTTCTCGGTATTGACCCGTAGAAATGAGTTTGTTGGGAAAAATATTGATTACAACACTCACGACTCTCATAAACTTTAACAAAACTGATATTTTATTTGAATTTGAAGTCTTAACACAAGACTAAGATTATACTTAGAGAATATCGACAAAAATAGTTTAAGATTTTTGTTTGCTGTAGATGGAAGCTCGATTTTTGGTTGCTCGATTTGGAAGTCGAGTGAGTTCTGACTCGAAGTCGAATTTGTTCAGAGTCTGTTCTTAGAGTAAATTAACTATTTCGTTTCTGCTTGGTGGGAGTTACAAAATTTCGGGTATTTTGATTGGTTATATTTCTAACGAGACGCTTAGTTTTTCTATGGCGGGGATTATCTTGAGCTCGCAGGGGTGGCGTGAGATCGTCTTTTTATGGACGACTTTTTCGTGGAAAAGGCAATGTGTTTTCGAGTTTATGGTTCTAAGAAAAAGATGCAGAGTTCGTGTTTTTGAAATTAGGTCTTTTTGAGTGGTGATATTGAGTAGGGCGTTCGTCGTAATGTGATGCGAGTAAGGGAGGTGAAGGAAACTTTCTCTGATTTGGTATTTCGAATTTAGTGTGCGGTCCGCTTGATATTGAGGGTGAATTATAGCATTTTCCAGCATTTTCTGGCTGGAATTTGTCGATCCTAGAGTGTGTATAGGATAAAATGTTTGGTCTTTGGAGAAATGTTTGTCAGAGTGGAAAACATTCTTTATCGCGTTGCGCCGCTGTTCGTCGAGTTTGGTACTTCGAATGTTTGAAAAATGATATGGGATTATTCTGAGAAACCGTGGTTTGCATCTGGAACGGAAACATTAATTGTTTCTTAGGTGTAGTTTGTAAATGAAAATATAAAGTGATAATAATAGTTAAGAATATGTATAATATTTGAATTTTGCCGGCAGGCTGCATTGTTTCAGAGGTAGTCAAGGTAGGGATTTAATTTATCGACCGAAGGTGTGCATCACCCATGTTGGGACGTAACACTACATTATAAGGACGATAAGATTGATATAGTGTATTGCGGCGGAGCCGAGGGAGGGGATACGGAGTGAGACTGTACATATATTGCGGTAGACGACAGTATACATATATAGCTAATCAGCCTAGCTATCTATCATAACAGTCAAACGTGCGGCATGTCCAACCGTTAAGCATCAGTTTTTGCGTAGGCCGCTGTACGTATGTCGCGTGTATGTTATAGGTGTGGTAGAGTGATCGCCAGCAACTTAACGTCGTGCTCTTGTTGCAAGCGGGCGTTCCACCCGGGTTGCACCAAATATTATTTTAGCTCTAAAGCGGTAAACGACTGCTGTAAAACTCAGCTTTCGGCGATGCATTGCGATAACTCCACTCCGTCAGCCTCTGCTGGCAGTGCGTCGCCAGCTGATGATGCACCGGCATGGCTGAGCCAAATTACTGCTCTCATACGCGAGGTGAAAGCTGACACCACTAATCTTGCTACTGAGCTCCGCTCTTCGGTACAAGACATAAATAACAACACGACACAATTAGCCACGGAACTGCGTGGAGCCATTGATAATATTAACGCGACATTGAGCGAAATACCGAATCTTGTACGTGTTGTCGCTAGTCACTCGGATCAAATCGCTGCCCTTGAGGCAAATAATGTTAAGCTTGCGAATGAGATCGATCTGTTAAAAGCCAACCCGCAAATCTCAACCGATAGTCGTGCGGAGATCGTGGTAGCGGGTTTCCCTGTAGGTTCGACTGATTCTCCGCGTGAGCTAGCGGCAGCTGTTTTTAAAGCACTAGGGCGGGAGGACCTCGTCGGTCATATAGTTGATGCACGCGTCATGGTACGCAATGCCCACATGAATGAAGGCTCGGCTAGTTCAACTGCTCAAGGTAATCGTTTTTCGCATCGCGGTTTCTCGATCGCTGTGATCCTTACATCATGGACTGTCCGCGAAGCGATTATTAATGCTAAGCGAGTTAAGCGTGATCTCACGATTGGGGAGGTTCTCAACACGGACGCTAGGGGCCGAATATTCGTGAATGAGCTACTATCCGGTGAAAGTTATAGACTACTACGGATGACGAAGACTCGCGCAGCTGAGCTGGCATATAAATATGTCTGGGTTAAGCAGTCCACCATCTTTGCTAAGAAGGATAACGGTCAACCATCTGTTACCATTCGTTCGGTTGACGATTTGTCCAAGTTAATCTGACTGCCCGCACCGTTGGCCGCCGCACCGGTTGCTCAGGGACATTCACACGATGCGAAAAACCTTACGGTTGTCCATTTCAATGCCAACTCGCTTCTGGGTCACATAGACCAGGTGCGGATTTATCTTAATGATAACCCATGTCATATCATCTCGATCTCTGAGACATGGTTACACTCTCACATTCACGACGCTCTAGTAAACATCGATGACTTCTTCCTAATAAGAAATGATCGAGAGGGAAAGCAAGGGGGGGGGGGAGTTGCGTGTTACATTCACAAGTCCTTAAAGGCAAAGATTTTAGATTCATCACCGAGCTTATTCTCTAACGCGCCAGAGTACATCATCTTACACGTAGCTTTGCCTCGTGGTGAGACCATTTTATTTACAACGATGTATCGGCGGCCGAAAGGGCAGCTCTTTCATAAATTCGAATCCAGCTTCGGTCGCTTTGCCCCCTCATATAAAAACATTATAATTGTTGGAGACCTCAACTGCAATCTGATGACCAATGACTACTCAGCCAACTATCTTATTAATTTCATCTCTTCTAACTCGTTATTTCTCGTACCGTCGGCTGCTACGCATCATACAGCTCGCAGTAATTCGTGGCTGGATGTGGTCATACTAGATGACGAGGAGAAGCTTGCCGGGTATACTAAGTCGGCTGCTCCCTTCATTGCTGGTCATGATGTCATAACCTTCAAGTACGACATACGATTACCCTCTCGACCGTCTCGCCTAGTTGCAAAACGGAGCCTTACCAATTTTGATGAGCGCGAGTTTCTTGCTTCAGTAGAAGCAAATTTCTTATCTTTGGAGGCAAATAGTCCTCATCCTATCGTCACTGCGAGTCAGCTTGACATGCTGGTTTCAACCATCACCAGATGTCTGCTTCTGGCGTTAGACCACCATGTTCCGGTGGTAACCTTCACAGCTAGGAGGCCACCGACGCCATGGCTGACTGACGACCTTAAGAGGAGAATTAGGGAGAAAAATGACCTATTCAGGCGCGTCAGAAGAACCCAAAATGCGTTAGGATTTGTAATGTATAGGAGAGTACGAGACCAAGTGTCATGTGATATCAGGAAAGCAAAGACTGATTTTTTGCTGTCCAGGCTTGGCTCTGAAAGCGACCCGAAACGTATGTGGGCTGAGCTGAGGCAGTGGGGCTTGGTTAAAGCTTCTCTTGCATCCCCACTTCACTTCTTCACTCCTAACGAGCTCAGCAATCACTATGGGACCATTTCGGCGGCTGCATCGCCGATTACTAGTGAAGCGTTTCAGTCTATTACTCGGGGATCACATGGTGATATTGAACCCTTTTCGCTTTTACCAGTCTCTGAGGACGTTGTGCGGCACTACCTTCGGCGATCGACCTCGACCTCGACGTCTCTCGCGGCTGGCCCGGATGGCTTATCAAAATTTGTGTTAATGAAATCTCTTCCGTGGTTGGCAAGGCATCTGGCGAATATTATTAACCTCTCCGTAGAGCTCTCTTACTTCCCAGCTCAGTGGAAGCGTGCAGTCATACGTCCCCTCCTCAAGACAAAGACTCCGACTACGCCCTCTGACACACGGCCTATTGCCAACCTAGCCGAACTCTCGAAAATACTCGAGAGGATCGTATTTGACCAAATTTCACGCCACCTTGAATCTCAAGGCATCTTAAGTCCTAGGCAATCGGCCTACCGAGCTGCGCACAGTACCCAGACGGCTCTGCTGAAGGTGACGGATGATATAAGACGGGGAATTGATGAGAGAAAGCTGACCGTGCTGGTCCTGTTTGATTTCAGTAAGGCGTTCGATACTGTCCCGCACCATAATCTCCTCAAAAAACTGAAATCACTGGGGTTCTCAGATGCGCTGCTAACATGGCTCTACACTTATCTATCGGGGCGGTCGCAGGTGGTAGCGGATGATCAGGGTGCTTGTTCCGATAGCGTATCTTTGTCGTCAGGAGTACCTCAGGGCTCAGTCCTTGGGCCATTACTTTTCTCTCTTTATATCAACGATATTGGTGTCAACCTGAAATACTGTGACCATATGGTATTCGCTGACGATACGCAAATATATTTGCAATGCTTTCCGTCCGAACTAAATGACGCGATCGGCAAAATAACGCACGATGTTGGCGTCATTGCACAGTTCGCCGAGGTAAATGGACTGACACTCAACATCGCGAAGTCCAAGGCACTAGTCGTCGGCAGCAGGGCTTATGTCACGGGCATACGACTTCCAGATATCCCGCCTATTCGTCTAAGTGGTTCCATCTTACCTTATGTGCGTGAGGCGAGGAATCTGGGTGTTACGATGGCCGCGGACTTATCATGGGACAAGCATGTCGCCGGTATATCGCAAAGAGTGCATGCCACCCTGCATAAACTCAAGTTTCATAAGGGGGCCCTCCCAATCGAAATTAGGATTAAACTTGTTTAAGCCCTTATTCTACCATTCTTCGACTACTGCTGCCTCGTTTACCACGATCTCACGGAATCGCTCAATACTAAGCTCGAGAGACTACTGAATACGTGCATTCGATTTATTTACGATCTCCGACGAGATGTCAGCATCACGCCTTTCCGCAAGAGGCTAAACTGGCTATCCGTCAAGAGGCGACGCCTGTATTTCTTAGGTATAACCGTATACCGTTCGCTATTTCTAACTATGCCGGGGTATCTCAATGAGCTCCTCCCCAGGGTAACCCCAGACGTGCGCAGATCACACAGACATCAGGATCAAAATGTATTTCACATTAGAGGTCATCGCACAACCACGTATCACCGATCCTATCAGATTGAGGCGGTGGCAAACTGGCATGCGTTGCCGAGGGACATAAGGACGTCTTCGTCCTTAGAAATGTTTAAGAGCCGGCTATTCAATTTTTTACTACGTAGCGAGCATGATGTTGGGTGAGCGCCCAGCATCGGCAACGATAACATAAATGGAGTGAGGGTGATACGAGTAAAATCTAAGCAAAGTTGAGCGTCTTTATAATTAGTTATAATTATTTATAATTAGTTATAATTAGTTATAATTAGTTACTTCTGTGTAATCAAGCATTAAGTTTAGACAGTGATAAGTCACAAGTATAAGTATTATGAAGAGTAGAGTTCACGAAGCGCCACGTTATTATTATTCTTAAGCTAGTGTAAAACCTTAGTCAATTGTATTTTTAAAATTGAGTGTACCTAGGTTTACGTGATCTTTATATTTAAGTGGTTGTTCTATTTTAAGCTATGATATCGCAATATTAATTGTTATCCCATATTGCCCCAAAGCTTGCTAGGGCATAAATAAAACTATCAATCAATCAATCAATCAATCTCTCTCTCTCTCTCTCGCTCAGGGAAGAAGTGTCAAAAGTCGCGTCCGTACATAATAACGAAGGGTCAAGTGCACATAGTACCGTCTGATAAATAACTTTGAAAATCAGTTTTGTGAATAGTGGCGAGTATTGTTAGTGCAAAATCTTTTGTAAAACCCAACGCACTGACAGTGAAAATGTATTTTTCTACATCGTGATATCGTTGATAAAAGTGCCGGTGTCATCGCCATGTTATCGTGATTTTCCCAAAGATATTCAGCTGTTACTCGATACTCGCATCAGGCAACTGCCTGAAGTTGCGCACCGTCGAACTTTCTCCCGCAGATAAATCCAATGATTCTTGCCCGGTGTCGATAATGATAGATTGCGACATTATTCCTAGATACTGGTAGCTTGGCGCGGGACTTTCGAGCGTATCTAACCCATTGCACTTGTTACTTTTACTCCTTCGTTACTATTTGAGATTGTATCTATCTTATCTACGTACTTATTTATTTATCTATTCATCTGTTTACTCGTCCATATATTTATTTGATATTGACCTGTCTTTGTTATTTATCTTCGTAATTATTTACCCCTGTATTAAGTTTAATTATTTATATTATTTGTTCGCGCATGTCCTAAATTTTATCTCGTTTGTTCTTTACGCTGCTCTGCTGTATTTTTAACCTTTATATTTTAACTTTATTATGGACTGCGAATTTACTTATTCTTGTTTTTTCTGAACACATCTATTTTATTTTATTTATTTTATCTTATTCAGTGACTTTATCATTTTATTTTATTTTACCTATTTATTTTATTTTATCTATTTATTTTATTATAACGACTTATTTTATTTTACTTGCTTTAATCATTATTTGTCTATTTTATTATCTATCTTATTTCTCACATTATTTAGTTTGTTTTATTTTGATCTACTTATTTTACTCATTGATTTTTACGGACTGCGACTTTATGTCGCCTGATTCTCGATTTTAACTGTGTGGCTACTCTATTTTATCCTTGCTTTTACTTTTAAGTGCTTCACTGCAATTTTGTTTATTTATTTATAACTCTCTTGTTTCCTTGCTATTTAGATACTGCGACACCGCTCAATAGCGCTTTTATTTTATTTCTCCTATTTATTTATTTATTTATTTATAGTACTTAGTTATTTCTGTGTCTGTATATCGCTATTTATATTCATAGTTATATTTATATCAATATATGTCGGACGCGACCCTTTACTGTAACAAGTGCCTAAAATCGGTAGCCAAGACTAGCGTTGCTTGCCCGGGTTGTAGTAGAGTATTCCACCCGAGCTGCGCCCGCCTTCGAGCGGCTTCTACGACTGCACCACAGTGCTGCCGCCAACAATTTAAGCCTCGCGACGTTGGTGACATCCTATCTACCGCTGATCCGCCACGCTCTACGCCTCTTACGTGCAATTCAGTCATGCAACGATTCAACTTCGCTACTCTTGACACACCGTCGCAACCGGAGGCGACATCGGCAGACCTGTCAATTACTCAACCACAGGATGCTATGAGCTGGACCTCGTCTATAGAGGACAAGTTTAGCGCGCTAATGGCACAGCTCGCTCAGTCGAGTGCACAGGCCGCGCAGATGAACGCGCTAGTAACCCAAGTTCTCAGGAAGCAGGATGCACTCCAAAATACTGTAGATGCCCTGTCGAAGGGTCTAGTAGCCATGAACACCACCGTCTCAGGACATTCTGTAGAAATAGCCGACCTTCAGGCAAATGTTGCTGATCTCAATACGGCCGTAGGCATGCTGAGGACTTCCTCCGCGTTGGCGTCTTCTACGGCTATTGCTCCTAATGCGGATCTAATTATAACGGGTGTACCAGAAGTCAGCAGCGACGAACATCAGCAGTTGATCAGCAGCCTATTCGGGAGGCTGAAAGTTCCACACTTGGTTGCGCATGTTATTAAAGCACGTGTCTTTGCTAGGCCCGCTGCCAATGCTGCCAGAGCGGTTGGGTCCCAACCATCCACGTCATCGGTTGCGCGGCAGTCATTGCTTGTTCACATGTCCTCAACGCAAGTCCGCGATGCTGTGGTTGACGCCAAACGTGTGGCCAGAAGGCTGAGGCTTTCCGACTTCACCACGCTCCCGGATGGCTTCCACGACAACGACATCAATGTCAATGAATTCTTGCATCCAACTACATTGAAGCTGCTCAAGCTAACAAGCAAAAAAATAGGCGATTTGCAACGAGGGAAAGCGTGGGTCAGATCAGGTGTCATCCGAGCCAAAGCTAACGACGGCGATAAACCGGTAATGATATTGTGTGAAGCCGACGTGGAGCTTCTTATCTGACAGCTAACCTCTTCACCACCTAAGAGCGGTGAAGAAATCTTTAGAACAGCATACATCAATGACCAGGTGTTTTCTGGTCTCTGGTATTGATGTATGGTCAACGCTGCATGAGGAGATACGAGCGTTACAGTCCCTGGATGCCCTCAAGACCACTTTCCTCGAATCATTACGAGCGACGACCTGAGCTATCTGCCGGATTTACGAAGAGGGGTGACCTGAGTCATCTCCCATAGTATTATTTATTTATTTACTCGTATTGTATATTGTATATTTAGTTAATTTTATACCAACTATATCCTCTGTACACACACATACACACATATCCATACACTTTTATTTAGTATTATGCTTTATCTATATCATGTTTTCACACTTCGCATTTTCTACACGTTACATGCTACACGAAGCCTGGGATATGTACCGTACTTGCATGCTATGTACAACTTTGTTCTGTTGCCATTCGGGCCTTGTGCCCTTGGCATAATAATCAATCTCTCTCTCTCTCTCTCTCTCTCTCTCTCTCTCTCTCTCTCTCTCTCTCTAAGTAAGTATAGCCAGACGTACTTTCTTCGCTGTCAGTTTGAGAGCTTTTTACTGCTGCTATTTGCCCGCGGGCGTTTTTACTTTTTTAGTGTCTGGCACGCTTTCTTATTGCTGGTCTCCTGGAGATAATTAAGTCACTCAAACTTGGACGCTACATCATTTTATTAACATTTTACACATGGACTCGGCCTAACCTAGAAATTTTTCGGCGCTCGTTGGTGTGGCCCATCATATGTGTGTGCAGCAGATCGATTCTTCGCCCTCATCTGGTGAGCTGTCGAACTTCGTACATTGCGCGAATTACGTAGAGCATCGATCGACCGCCGAGTAGATCAACCACCCACTTGAGCTATAATATCTGCCAAGCCCTACGTTATCGTCGCTCGCTGAGTCGTTAAGCGCTACTATCGACTCCTTGATCTATCAATCAATACAGAGAGCGCAAGGATTTTTCCGAAGGAGCTCTCACCTATCGACCCATTCAGTTGACCTATTGCCTCGCAGCTGAGACCTGCTTCTATGGGTACCGTATCAGTATATAACTAAAAATTGTTACTAACCACAGTGTTTTTATTTTATCTTATCTTGCGTACCACATTTTAAGTAACTAACAATTCAGTCTTTTTATCTAATTTTATCCTGCGTACTATTTTATTAAGCGACTTATAATTCTCACACTAATCATCGCTAGTCAATTTTTCTTTCATTTTGATTTTGTTTTTATTTTATTTTATCTTGCGTACTACATTTTAAGTAATTAACAATTCTGAATAGACTTTTTATCTAATTTTATCTTGCGTACTATTTTATTGAGCGGCTTATAATTCTCACACTATTCATCACTACGTTAACTATACTCCGCTTACTATTACTCAACTTCGTATGATGCCTGCAGTATGCTCGTTATGCGACACTAGAATATCGCGCGAAGTAAACACGCTGGTCTGCTCGAGTAGGTGCAAAAAGCTATTTCACTTATCTTGTGTCAACAAATTCACAGACGTAAATTGCGACCACAACGTAAACTCAAAAGACTACGTGTGCCCTACGTGCGCGTCCGCCATGTCGACTGTTCGTTCTCCTATTCATTCACCTGCTTCTTCGGCGTCAAATCCTCAAATTCGAGTTACGCTGGAAGCTATCGCGCAACAGATTAAACAGCTAGATTCGAAAATAGACAAAAAGATTGATAAAAAATACGAAAATATCGTGCAATGCATAAATAACAACTTAGAACAGGCTTCTAGTACCGCCGCACGTGAGGATCGCGAATTCAAGAATAACCTTTTGGATAGGGTCAGTAAGTTAGAGGAGGCAAAGACGTCATCGTACTCAGAAATTCTAGACCTTAAAGGCAACATCGAGTCCTTGCACTCGGTCAACCCCTCGAATGGGCTTGCAACTTCGATCACGCCCTCATT
The DNA here is from genome assembly GCA_964017225.1 of Netelia inedita. Lineage (NCBI taxonomy): Eukaryota > Metazoa > Arthropoda > Insecta > Hymenoptera > Ichneumonidae > Netelia > Netelia inedita. Next base: position 22,382,633 of record OZ024924.1, read on the forward strand.
GTTAGCTTCATCTACTGAACTAGTAGTGAGCGGGATTCCCTCTGATCTGGCATTAAATAGGCGGACAGTGAGCGAAAATCTTTACCGCACTGTTAGTGCCTCAACTCACTGCCGATGTGCTTGAGATTCGAGACGGGATTAAAAGCAGTTCCAACAGCAGCATGCTCGGTGTGGTCGGAGATTCTGCGAACCATAGTATGCGTTCTGGGTCTTCGCGATCCAAGACCATGTCGTTCTTCGTCAAGCTGAAATCGACGGCCACTCGGGATTTTATAATTATGAACAAGCGTACGAAGAAGTCTCTATCATTGCGTGAAGTTTTTTCGATTGATAGGCCGGGCAACCTGTATGTCAACCCTTGCATTCCGGCTGAACTCTACCGTCTACATCGTCAAGCCAAGGAGAAAGCTCTCGAAATGCACCACAAATACGTCTGGTGGCATAATGGGACTCGCGTTCGTAGAGCAGAAGGCTCTGAGGTCATTTTCGTAAACTCGGCAGCGGACCTAGACAAAATCAAATGACTAGCTTCAACTTTGCCAAGTGTACAACTGAGTTCAGCTTCTCAGAATCCTGCCTTCAAGCGCAATCAAAACAATACTCCTTCGGACTTAAAGTTGCCCAATTTAATGCGAACTCGCTGCCTGGTCACATTGATCAAGTTCGCCTGCATTTTGAATCCTCAGACTTTCATGTAACTTCAGTATCAGAGACATAGCTGTATTCCACAATAGCAGATTTTACGGTCAATATGAATGGCTATTTTATAATTAGAAACGATCGCGAGGGTAAAAGAGGGGGTGGTGTTGCCTGCTATGTCCGCAATACAATAAAAGTAAAGATGCTATTAGCCTCTCCAAGCGAGTACTCGAATTCTCCCGAATGTTTAATGTTGGAGCTCAGACTGCCAAATATATGTCCTATTCTTTATGTCTCTATGTATCGACGGCCCAAAGCCGAACTATTTAACGATTTTTTTGAGAAGCTGGCTAGTGTAACTCCCCGATACAACCATGTAGTCCTATCGGGAGACTTCAATTGCAACTTATTGCTAGACAGCTTCGAATGTCGCTATTTGACGAACATTACAGCGTCACATGCGCTGGCGATAGTGCCGTCGGAACCGACCTACCACACGGCTACAGTAGACTCATGGCTTGATCTCTTCATAGTTGATTTCATGGACAAAGTCCTGGAGTATAAAAAGACAGATTGTCCGTTCATCGCAGGGCATGACTTGATAGAAATGTGTTATAGGCTAGGTGAGGAAGCGACCAAGCTGAAACCTATAATGCGTCGCTCGCTACAAAACTTCGACGGAAACGAGTTCTTGGTTTTGCTAAGAAGCAGAATCGACCCTCTGTCTCTTAATGATGCTGCCATGAATAACTCCGCAGATATTGACTCTGTCATTTCTTGCTTTTCTGAAGCAGTATTGGAAGTTTTCAACACGGTTGCTCCGTTTCGTTATTTTGCGGCCAGAAGACCTCCAACCCCCTGGCTAACTGATGAGCTTAGAAATGCTATTCGCAGGCGAAATACGCTTTTTAAACAGGCCAAGAGGAAGAAATGTATTTTGAGTTATGAATTATATCGAGACTTACGAAATTCACTCAAAATTTAGATAAAGAGGGCCAAGAGCGCCCACGTATTTGAGTCACTGAGTCATATTACCGATCCATCGTGTCTTTGGAAGGCACTTGCGCGGCTGGGGCTTGTAAAGACAGCGACTGTATCTCCATTACAATTCTTTTCCAGAGATGAGCTAAATTCCCACTTCTCATCCATTGCGAATTCCTCTCCTCCCTGCTCCCCAATGACTTCGATGAGCTGCTGGCTTTCTCTCCTACTCTTACCTCACCTCGGATAAGATCCTTCTCCTTTCATCCTATTACTCTTGAGTCTCTCCATCGAGTCTTCAGTTCCTCCTGTTCTTCTTCTCTTACTTTTGGACCAGATAGAATTCCACCGTACTGTCTAGCTACTTCTTTTTCGGCTATTTCTCCCATACTGCTGCGCATTTTCAACGCATGCATTGAGCATGGATACTTTCCTCGCCTTTGGAAGCGAGCGTATATTAGGCCCTTGTCCAAATTCCGTACTCCTTCTACTCCTTCCGACACACGTCCCATTGCAAATCTCTGCGAAATTTCAAAGGTCCTTGAAAGGATATTACACGAGCAGCTTTTGGCCTTTTTGGACTCGGGTGACTGTTTAGATCCAAGACAATCGGGCTACAGAGCCAATTACAGCTCGCAAACGCTTCTCCTGAGTTTGACTGATCATGTTAGAGCAGCCATTGACCAACGAAAAGTTACGATCCTTGTCATGTTTGATTTCAGCAAGGCCTTTGATACGGTGTCACATTCGCTTCTTCTTTCGAAACTAAAGCGTATGGGTTTATCGTCAATGGCTCTATCACTTCTTTATCATTACCTATCGGACAGGTTCCAAGCAGTTATTGATGAAGAGAATGTTGCGTCTAACTGGCTTCCGGTTTCATCGGGTGTTCCGCAAGGCTCTGTACCTGGTCCTCTGCTTTTTATCCTATTTATTAATGATCTCAGCAAATGCCTTAAGTTCTCAGAGCATCTGATCTTTGCAGACGACACGCAAATCTTCCTGAGCGTTAACCCTTCTGAGTTGGAGCAGGGCTGCAGAGCAATAGCTCAGGATGCACTGGCCATAGCTCGATATGCTTCTGCCAACAGTCTCAGTCTCAACCTCAGCAAGACCAGAGTTATGCTGTTGGGCAGCAAAGCGATGGTTGCATCAGTTGATCGGAGCAGACTAACAAGGAAACTCTGTCAGGTGTATATCGCCGATTTTTATGAAATTTGGCATGGTCATAGAACGGACAAAAATAGGCGTCACTTATTTTTTTTACGTGCCGAGATTGTTTTTGAAGGGGTGAAACGCACCCTCGAAAATAGGGGTATTTTTCGTTTTTCGGCGATAACGTTTGAACAATAGGAGATACGAAAAAATTTCAAATTGCAACAATATTTATTTTTTGCGTACTATACACTGGATATGAGAATGGTGCAGATAACAACAAATTTCATATTGTTTATTGCAAATTTGCAATGTTTTCGTACGTATCTCAGAGAGTTCTTAACCGATTGGGATGCAAATTTGCATACGGGTAGAGGGTAACAAAATAAAGTTGGGGTGTTTTCTTGTTTTTCCCATATCTCATAATTAAGGGGATAAAACTACCCTTCGATTTTTTACTCAACTGTATCGTATAATCAGCTGGCCTTTTGCCATTCCGGGTTAAATTCACGGTAATATAAATTCGTTTGAATACTCGAGTACATATTTGTAAATCCCACCCCCCCCCCCCCCCCACCGCCAATCATCCCCCACCCAACCGTTCAAAGTTCTTACCGCGCGGCATGGATGAAAATTCGTAGAAATAAAATGGGTTAGACTCGAAGTTCAATCAGTCAAAATTATCGATACAAATTTCCCTGTTTTGGCTTAACATTACCCTTAAGGGGGCAACTCAAAAACTTTATTCATTCGTGAACGGGCGGAGATAAAAAAAAGTGTATAGGAACGAAACGTTCTGCTCTTCGACTACTAGACGTTCGTGATAATAATGATGAATATAACAACAAATGGCATATTATTTATTGCAATAATTCGTGAATAATTGGATCAAAATCACTCTTTAATTTTTCGTTCATATCGGTACAGAAATAGGTAAGTCTTTCGCTATTACGGAATAATTTCCTGCTTCGGAAAGTAACTGGATTACTATGGTTTTTTTACGAAAAAAGTCTGTTCGGCACATACTGCCTTTGAAGATTAAAATATAATCGGAACACACTTTAATAACCATTTCAACAGTAAATTTGTTATGGATTATACGTATTACAATAATGATAGTCGTGATAAAAGTGTTTGAACCACAGAGATTTTTTACACCACGCACAAGTGTGTACATATTTAAAAAGGTTTATAAATCGTGGAGAAGAAAATTGGTTGTGTGTTCTCGACGTATCGAGAACACTATCTGCAGAGATTAAAAGATTAAAGATTAAAGATTCATTGGATTTCTGATGTAACTCGTGAACGGAGTGACGCAAATATTGTTTGTGAACGACTGTAATCGTACTGCATTCATATTGTAAGGCCGATTACGGTGCAAAGATCAGTATATTGCGCGACAATATTGAGGTCGCTTTATCAGTTATTTATCGCAGGTCTAATGACAGCGTGTGTCGTCGTTATATCTCTCTTGTGTGCTGACATATTGGGTATCAAGTCATATAAATTCCGCAGCGATCGATATTGCTTCAGTTTTCGACGGAGAAGCCAGCCATAAACTTTCAGTTGCGAATACGTATAAAAATGTACATTAATCCGGTGAATATTATTCAACTGCTATCCATTGCGATAAGTGCTATGGATTTGCCTGAAACTCCAATCACCGAACGGGAGAAACAGTTCAGTAAGGATTTAGAAAACATGATAATAGAAGCGATGGATCAACGTATGGCAATAGAGTCCGAAATTGGTTTGGATTTTTTGGCACCAAATACAGTTCACGAAGCAGCCGTACTAGAAGACAACAGTGGAGAAGAATGGTACCTACAGCGATACCTAGATCCCGAAGGTAAAGAAAATGTGTGTACCCAAGATGTAGAGGAATTAAGTTACGAATACAAAAGAAGAGCTGTAGATTACTGGAGATCCGGGACACATGGGAATAGAAAAATATCATCTATTCAAAAGAACTTTAGAAAGGTGAAATCAGTGACGCAGTTACGCCGCTGGGCCCATAATTTAAATAAGGGTGGCACGTACAAAGAAAAGTTAACAAAAATAGCTCACTATACGTTGAACAATTTTAAAGATGCTTTGAACAAAAAGCTGCCTGTCCATGATATCGATCTTCGACGATGGGCATTACGTGCGCGAGATCTTGTAGAAATGCCAGATCCAGATTTCAAAGCGTCCAATTCTTGGGTAGCAAGATTCAAAACCGAAAATGGCATTGTGTCGAGGAAAAATACTAAATATGTAACGAAACAACAATTATTAAACGCTGATACACTTGAAAATAAAGCCAAAGAATTTATAGAAACGGTGAAAATCAACATAGCCAACGTTGGGGCTGAGAACACATTTAATTCTGATAAAAGTGGCTTCAATTTAGAGCTACATGCAGGCCGCACATTGGCGGAAGTACGACAGAAAGCCGTTGAGACAATAGTGCAATCGAAAACATCAACAACACACAGTTATACTATACACCCGTTGATTTCTGCGAGTGGCAAGGTGTTAGCATCTATGTTGATCGTTTTAAACGAATCTACTGGCAAATTTGGACCTCGAGTGGAACAAACTATGTTCAAAGCCGAAAATATATTTCTATTGGCTTCAAAATCTGGAAAATTGACGACTGATCATTTCAAGCGTTGGTTCCAAGAAGTATATATTCCTAATACTGGTCCAAAATCCGTAATACTTCTGGATTCTTGGAGCGGTCAATGTCCAACTGCGTTGAAAGACATGGATATGCAAGGGAAAGATATTCAAGTTTTAACTATTCCAGCAGGTAAATATATTGCACTAGTTTCATTAGTTCTATAGACAATTAATTAAAATTGCAATTCGTAATCCTTGCAGATACAACAGGAATGATACAGCCCCTTGATGTTTATGGTTTCCGTGTATGGAAAAACTTCATCAAACACTTCTCTGACATAGTAATATTATACAACTACGACGTTAATCTGCACTTGAGAGATAATATTGTTAAATTACAATCTCTTACACACAACCAGTTTTCTTCTCCACGATTTATAAAACTTTTTAAATATGCGTGGCACAAAAGCGGTTACGTAGAAGAAAGACCACCAAAGTTCTAAAATCCGGTAAAATTCTGCTTTTCACAAAATGCACCGACATGCGACATATGCGGCGAAGCAGCTGTTGTCACTTGTGCGTGGTGTAAAAAATCTCTGTGTTTCAAACACTTTTATCACGATTATCATTATTGTAATACGTATAATCCATAACAAATTTACTGTTAAAATGGTTATTAAAGTGTGTTCCGATTATATTTTAATATTTAAAGGCAGTATGTGCCGAACAGACTTTTTTCGTAAAAATACCATAGTAATCCAGTTACTTTCCGAAGCAGGAAATTATTCCGTAATAGCGAAAGACTTACCTATTTCTGTACCGATATGAACGAAAAATTAAAGAGTGATTTTGATCCAATTATTCACGAATTATTGCAATAAATAATATGCCATTTGTTGTTATATTCATCATTATTATCACGAACGTCTAGTAATCGAAGAGCAGAACGTTTCGTCTCTATACACTTTTTTTTATCTCCGCCCGTTCACGAATGAATAAAGTTTTTGAGTTGCCCCCTTAAGGGTAATGTTAAGCCAAAACAGGGAAATTTGTATCGATTATTTTGACTGATTGAACTTCGAGTCGAACCGATTTTATTTCTAGAAATTTTCATCCAGGCCGTGCGGTAAGCACTTTGAACGGTTGGGAGGGGGATGATTGGGGGTGGGGGGGTGAGTGGGATTTACAAATATGTACTCGAGTATTCAAACGAATTTATATTACCGTGATTTTAACCCGGAATGGCAAAAGGGCAGCTGATTATACGATACAGTTGAGTAAAAAATCGAAGGGTAGTTTTATCCCCTTAATTATGAGTTATCGGAAAAATAAGAAAACACCCCAACTTTATTTTGTTACCCTCTACCCGTATGCAAATTTGCATCCCAATCGGTTAAGAACTCTCTGTGATACGTACGAAAAAATTGCAAATTTGCAATAAATAATATGAAATTTATTGTTATCTGCACCATTCTCATATCCAGTGTATAGTTCGCGAAAAAATAAATATTGTTGCAATTTGAAAATTTTTCGTATCTCCTATTGTTCAAACGTTATCGCCGAAAAACGAAACATACCCCTATTTTCGAGGGTGCGTTTCACCCCTTCAAAATCAATCTCGGCACGCAACAAAAATAAGTGACGCCTATTTTTGTCCGTTCTATGACCATGCCAAATTTCATCAAAATCGGCGAGATACACCTGACAGAGTTTCCTTGTAAGTACCATTCAGATCGAGGGTGTGTCTCTGCCGTTCGTCTCTGAGGCACGTAATCTAGGGGTCATTGTTGATTCGAGCCTATCCTGGACTAGCCATGTTTCGCTCATCTCTCAAGAAGTGCATCGCACTTTATACACATTGAAATTTCATCGGAACTCCTTACCGACTAATCTACGCATAAAGCTCGTTAACACCCTTATCCAACCTCATTTTGTTTATTGTAGTTTAGTCTATGATGGCATCTCGGATGAGCTCAACACCAAGCTTACGAAACTACAAAACATCGCGATTTGATTCATCTTTGATCTCCGCCGTGACGATCATATTTCTCCATTCCGTCGTCAGCTGGGATGGTTGACGGTTCGATCCAGATGAAAATACTTTCTTGGTATTCTCCTGTACAAGGTTTTGAATAACCTAGCCCCCAACTATCTATCGTCGCTACTCTCTCGACCAGCCCCCCAGCTTCGACGGACGATAAGGCTGGCCCGATGTCTTTCATGCTCTCTATTCCGCTGCACCGCACGGAAGCGTTTGCGAAGTCCTTTAGGATATCGGGCTCAAGGTTTTGGAACACTCTTCCGACCTCACTGACATCTGCAACGTCACTGGCGGTATTCAAACCTGCGTTACGCTCTTTCCTGTTAAACCTAGACCAGAGCAATACCTAAGTCGTCAGGCAAATTCCTAAATTTTGAAATTTCCATATTTACATAGATTTATAGTTATATTTATATTTATACTTATACATAAGTTTAGATTTATATCTAAGATTATATTCTAGTTAGTTGATTATGTTTATATTTAAGTAGATTTATGTTATTTAAACTGATGTGTACTTATTGTAAAACATTAATCGTGCTGCTATATTTTAGTATCCTTGCCCTACAGATTATTCTTGGGCATAATAAACGCATCAATCAATCAATCTCTCTCGCTCTTTCTCTCTCTCTCTCTCTCTCTAGATCAAATTTCGCAAGTGCTCACTGTCCACTCAAGTTCGGGCAAAGTTCGTGCAATCGCTCATTTTATCACATTTTGATTACTGTTGCCTAGTGTTTCATGATCTCTCTGAAGGTTTGAACACGAAGCTTCAAGTGCTGTTGAACGACTGTGTCAGGTTCATTTTTGATCTACGGCGAGACGTCTCTGTCACGTGTTATAGGCACAGTCTCAATTGATTATCTGTTGCAAATCGCCGAGTGTACTTCCTAGGCATCGTTGTCTATCAGATTCTTCACCGAAATATGCCGTAATACCTCAGCCGGTTACTGCCGTTGGAATCTCTTGATGTCCGTAGATCTGAGCGACTTGGTGAGCTTACAACTTTCCATATTCCGAATCATCGAACGATCACGTTTCATCGCTCTTGTCAAATGGCGGCAGCGCGGGATTGGCACTCGTTACCAGTAGGGTTAAGATCGTAGACGTGCTTAGAAATGTTCAAAAATAGGTTGTTTAATCACCTGATACGTATTGATAGGCAGGGTGTGGCGGTAACCGTTGAGTAGATTAATTCTTATTTCTTATTTCTAAGTTTAAGTACATTGTATCTTGATTTGTTATTAGATCATACTTACTAGTTATTCATTATACTTAATAGTCCGTGTGTTTATATATTTTTTATTTTTATCTTATATCTTCTTTTTTGTAATATTTTCTAATCTGTTTGTTATTATGAATACCTTGTTTCTTAGGTTTAGCTCTTTCTAATTATTCGCAAATCGGCTAATTTGCGAATTGTGTGATTGAGCACTTACTATACTTGCCCTATAGCCTGCTAGGGCATAATAAAACATATCAATCAATCAATCAATCTCTCTCTCTCTCTCTCTCTCTCTGTCGCGACATACTTGATTCGTTCACCGTCTCCCGCCCCGTCTTTGTCAACGAATTCCTGCCACCAGAGACCCACGCTGTTTTCATGGCCGCTAAAACCGCTGCCAAGGACGCGCACTTTCGATTCGTCTGGGTTTGAGATAGTAACATCTACCTAAAAAAGGCGACAACACCCCGACCATCCATGTTATGGACATCGAGCAACTAAAGGACCTACAACTATGATGCCATCCCACCACCTCACCCATTATCGTCAACTCTATCTGTCCAAGAGCCATTACAACACACTCGTCGACGCTACGCATTTGTCACATTAATGTGCAGTCTTTGGTCCCTCGATTTCAAGAGTTTGCACATTTCTTCGCAACGAACCCATACGACCTCGTGCTTGTCTCTGAAACATGGCTCAAGCCGCACATATCGGACGACAACGTCGCTATGGCTGGCTATCACCTGCTGCGCTGTGATAGAGTTGGGAAAGGGGGAGGGGGAGTCTGCATCTACTCGCGGGACTCACTTCGGACGTGCATCGTTACCTCGTCGTCGGCCACCACCTACGCCCCAGGGCTTGAATATTTGTTTATTTTGTAGTCTACAGGGCACCTAAAATCGTCTTTGCCGACACTGCCGAATCGATACTTGCATCTTTCTGTCCAGACTACGTGGGAAAGATCATTATGGGGGATTGGAACGCCAATTTTGATACGGTCAATCCCGACAGCACATTCCTTCGGCGGATTTTCGAGAGCTACAGTTTCCACGTCGTACCATATCAGCCAAGCTATCACACGGCCACCTCCTCGTCGGACAAGGTCGTCGAGCGAGGACAGTGTTCTCTACCCTTCGCGCCGGGACACGACCTGATATCTATCCGCTATAAGCTCCAGACCGTTAAGCCCCCTGTTCCGACCGCTCAACATCAACGTCGCTGGAGGAATCTTGACGACCCTGATATTCTGAGGAGTCTCGTAGCTGTCGACTGGTCTGCTGTGGTAGCATCCGCTGACCTAAACGAAAAAGTCGAACTCACCAACTGCGCTCTCACTGAGTTGCTCGACACATTCGCGCCGTTCCATTTATACGCTCCACGTCGACCGCCCATACCATGGATGACACCGGAGTTGCGAGTACTCATTCAGTCGCGTAATCGGGCTAACAGGATGTACAGGCGCTCGCGAAGCCCAGCGGACCATCAGATGTACAAGAATTTGCGATCGCGGGCAAGAATCGTTATACGTGACGTGCCTGCATCATACATCTCGCAATGCCTCTCGCGTCACACCGAACCTAGATCACTCTAGGCCGACCTGAGGCGGCTTGGAGTCGTCCCTTGTAAGGCGCCTGCCATCATCACAACACTTCCTGAGGAGCTAAATACGTTCTTCTCCTCTGTCTACGTCATATCGACTGTCAGCCCCCCTCCGTCCCTGTGCCATCCGCCGGCCTTCGACGATGCTCAATTCCACTTCGCGCACGTCACGCCGTATTCCTTCCGTCGATCGCTTCGCCTGCAATCATCATACGTCACCGGTCCTGATGGTTTGCCGAGCTTCCTCATCAAACTCTGTGCCGAACCCCTGCTGCATATTCTCCTAGACATATTCAACTGCTCGCTTACCACGTCTACCTTCCCGTCTGCCTGGAAGCGTTCTTTGATCACGCCAATACCTAAGATCGCTCAAGCCACCGCGCCATCGGACTTCAGGCCGATTTCGCTTCTCTGTAACATCTCAAAGGTTCTGGAGCGCATTGTTCACGCGGACCTCACGCAGTACCTACGTCGTGCGGCCAGATGTGACCCGGACCAGTTCGGATTCCTCGAGGGCGGGTCGACGCAAGCAGCTCTGGTCAAAGTCCTGGACTCGATCAGACACGCAATTGACCGACGCCAAGTCACGGTCCTTGTCCTTTTTGACTTCTCCAAGGCCTTTGACACAGTCGATCATAACATTCTGCTTAACAAACTATCGTGCCTGAACCTCTCGCGTTCGGCACTTTTGTGGTTCCAGTCGTACCTCTCCGGCCGTACTCAAGCTGTCCGGACATCCGGCGGTGTGTCAAAGTCGACCACCGTCACCTCAGGGGTACCACAGGGGTCCGTACTTGGTCCGGCACTGTTCGCTCTCTACGTCGAGGACCTCGGGACTGAAATTCAGCACTGTTCCGTGGTGAAGTACGCCGACGACCTCCAAATATATGCCCACTGTGATCCGGGAGAAGTGGCCGAATGTGTTGCCGGTATCAATCGGGATATTACGCGGACCTGTGACTGGGCTGACAGAAACTCACTCAAACTCAACCCTGCCAAAACCCAAGCAATGATCCTTGGATCAGCTCGATACGTTAACAGCATAGGGATCTCCCAACCAGCCGCAGTCAGAGTGAGGAACATCGCAGTCCCGTACTCGTCGCTTATTAAAAATCTTGGCTGTCTCATCACGCCTACGCTGAGCTGGCGTGAGCACGGCACGTCGATTTGTAGCCGTGTCTATAAGGCACTATACCAGCTCAAAGCGAACGCGCGCGCTCTTACCACTGCCCTACGTCGTCACTTAGTGACCGCACTCATTTTCCCGCTATTTGACTACTGTTCGATTATCTCCTGTGACATAACAGGCACTGAGGAACTGCGACTTCAGCGCGCTCTCAATGCCTGCGTCCGCTTCGTGTTAGGGGTAAAGAAATATGAGCACATCACGCCTCATTACAAGCGTCTCAGATGGCTGAAAATTCCACAGCGTAGGCAGTATTTTCTGGCACTATTCACCCATCGCGCACTCAAGACCGGTGTCCCAACGTCATTCGCTCAGGAACTCGTGCGCCGCTCCACTGTAAGCGGTCGCTCTGCCGCGCTCCGCGGTGCCGCCGACTCATCGAGTCTCGTTGCCCCCTCTGCCAGGAGTGAGGGCTTCCGGAAATCGACTCTCGTGACGGCGACGCGCGTGTGGAACTCGTTGCCTGCCCGGATCCGTGCCCTGAACTCTACGGACCGCTTTCGCTTGGCGCTGTTTAGCCATATCTTTGAACGAAGTGGGTCGTAGGTAACTCCGCCGAGTGTCGGGACGGCTCCCGTGTAATGGTATTACACTATAGCGCCATTATGACTGCCATTACTGTAGTTATTGAACTGCTGCTAGTTTCGTTATCACTATCTCCGCAAGTACATAGATTTTCACCTTCTCTCTTATTTCTGTTTTACTCTTATTTCTGTTGTATTTTTATTTTTATTTTTATTTCTATTTGTATTTTATATTTATTAGTTACTATTATTATTACATACAACACACTGAAACAAATATTGTCGATACTATTGTGCACATTTGTACGCAAAGCCTTTAGGCCAGGTGCAATAAAACTGCTATCTATCTATCTATCTCTCTCTCTCTCTCTCTCTCTCTCTCTCTCTCTCTCTCTCTCTCTCTCTCTATCTTATATATATATATATATATATATATATATATATATATATATTGTGACGAGGCGCTGCACTCCTCGCAATCGCGTGAAGGGAAATATTCCTAAGGAATATTAGAAAGAAATGGCTAGAGCAGAGTCGCGTCGTCTCGCACCCGTGGTGAAAGAAATTTGCGTTCGAGAGCGGCCACTGTCGGCGAAACTTCGTTAAGTTACAGAGACACGGGGTCGAGCAGTAAACATTGCCGGTCGAGGGCGACGGACGACGCGCGAGAGCGAGAGTGTAAGGCAGTGCCGGTCGAGAGCGACGGGCGACGCTCGAGAGCGAGAGAGAGAGGCAGTGCCGGCCGAGAACAACGTACGACGCCAGAGAGCGAGGGAGAGAGGCAGTGCCGGTCGAGCGACGGACGACGCCCGGGAGCGAGAGAGAGAGGGATGGCTGTGCCGGTGATCGAACAGCGATCGCCGCGAGAAGTTCCCCTAACTCTCCCATTTCCCCCCTAAAATATGCTAAGACGAGACTTAGAGAAATAAGTAAGGAGAGCAGCGCGACAGTCCGATTTTGGCGAGTATAGAGTAGAGACGAAAGAACGTAGACGAGAGTATTATAGGAGGAGATATTGCGAAAGGAAGAAAGACGAGGAGTGAAGTAGCGTGTAAACGAGTGAGAGAGAGGAGAGTGCAGACAGAACCGAGTTGAAAGAATAGAGTGAAAGTTAAAGAATAAGGACCAGGATTACGGTGTGAGCAAGGACGAGAGAGAGCGAGGGCGAGAGTGATAGGAGAGCGAGCGGGCCGAGAGCGAGGCGAGACGAGAGCGAGGCGAGGCGAGAGCGAGGCGAGACGAGAGCGAGACGAGCGGAACGCTGTGCGACGGCGAGAGGATCTCGACGGACGGGGGAAAAAAGGTAGGCGCACGTTGATGCAGATATTTTCTCGGCCGGTACGAGCCTTTTTGTACCGTGCCGCGCGGGCGCGTAGGGTCGCCTATCTCGTGAATGTCCCTCTCACCGGAGGTAGTACGGTATAATTAAGTTAAACCTTTGTAGCTGCGAAGAGAATTAATAAAATAAGACTCAGCCAGTATTGTAAAGTACTCTCACGGAAATTTCGTTCATTTTGTAAAACGTGCAAGACAGTCGATGCTCGCCCTTCGAATCCCCAATTCCCTGAGTGCTAGCCGCGGGAGATAAAATAGTGGGTGGCGAGAGATTTACCCTTGGTGTTTCGGGGTTGATTCAAACACCTGGCGCCTAACCGGTGAAGGTCACGTAGAGTGACGTAATAAAAAAAAAATTTGGGCGTCATTACAAATCGTGGACTGGTAGTTCTTTCCGTATTTTCGCGAAATTTCTACGAAAAGAACTCGTCACAATTTTCTGGCGCCCAACGTGGGGCAGTGGCAAATAAATTTCGTAGTAAGTACACGCGTACTCGAGCGGCTATGCTGAGAGTCGCGAACGAAATTTCGTGTGAGTAACGACGGTCGAACTAAGGTATCGCGCGCGCGGTAAACACGACGCTCGCTAGCCCGGCCGGTAGATAAAATAATAATAGTGCGAATAATATTTCGAGAAGATACGCTGTGCGGACGACAGTAGTAGGGTGCGCACTATGGCCACCCCCACTCCTAGCCCCACTCCTATCCCCACTCCTTTTCCCCCACTCCGCGGCCTCCGAGTCCGTGGCTCGGTCGGTCGTGGGTGCGGGGGGAAGAGGTGCGCGGGGGAGGAGAGGGGGGTGGGGCGAGTCGCCATAGGGCACACTACTTTATATATATATATATATATATTTATTTTTTTATATAAATTTTTTCGGAGCATGTCGGTATGGTGGAGCGCTACTTACATTTCAACCATTTTTTTCTCGGAGCGTGTCGGTATGGTGGAGCGCTGCTTGCATTTCCGCCATTTTTTATTTTTCAGAGCGTGTCGGTATGGTGACACGCTGCTTTTATTTTCGCTATTTTTTCTTTTATAATTAAAAAAATCCGATGCAAGCGCGGGACTCGAACTCGAGACCCTCGGATTGCCAGCCTGAGCCGCTGTCTCTGCGTCAAGGATCGTTATGGTATTAAGCATATGTGGAAGACTCTTGTAGCGAGCGCGAGTGTGCACACCTTATTCTCTCTCTCTCTCTCTCTCTCGTACTTCCACAAATTTACATTAAATATTCAAAACCAAGAATATAGAGTGGGGATGGTCCCTGTCGATATATTACTCCGTGGTCACCGAGTACGGCCCGCAGGGTAGTATATATATATATATATATATATGCCTGTTTCTGCTCGATATATATATATATATTTTACCGTGTGCGAGCACTATGGCGACACCCACTCCTGGACCCACTGCTACCCCTACTCTGTGGGTCGACCGCGGCCCGCAGAGTATTATATATGTATATACCTGTTTGTACTCGATATATATATATTTTACCGTGTGTGAGCACTATGGCGACACCCACTCCTGGACCCACTGCTACCCCTACTCTGTGCGTCGACCGCGGCCCGCAGAGTATTATATATATATACCTGTTTGGGTTTGTGTAGCGAGCGCGCGTGTACACACATTCTCTCTCTCTCTCTCTCTCTCTCTCTCGTATTTCCACAAGTTTACAATAAATATTCAAAGCCAAGAATATATATATTATAACCCTTTTTATTAAATCTTATGACCTCATAAAGTAGCATTATAAAGTTTTACGTGTCGATGTATACACACATATATATATATATATATTGTCACGCCGCTGGTGGGAGGGAATTTGGGGAAAGAGGGGAAATAATAATTGGGTTCAATATAAAAAAAAAATAAAAATGGCACGTTTTATTCTATACTCCAATAACAATAACAAAAAAAAATAAATGAGCGGCGAACTATCTCCGGGGCGATATTCACAAAAATACTATTCAACAAAAAAAACAATTTTATACTGTGAATTTTTGGGCGCCAGTTATTTTAAATAATTGAAATAACAAAATAATGTATCACAACTGTGTGCTTAAAGGCTAGCTGATGGGAGGAGAAGGGTCGGACGGGATCTCAGGGGGAGGTTCTCCGACTCTATATTGCCTCTTAATAATTACCACTGGCTAGGGGTATAGGGGAAGAATATTTAATACTCAATGCTTTACTTGCGATATTCGGCAGTTACGCAGCGCCGAGTCTCGATAGAATAACCAAGAAAATATAATAACAAAAAAAATATATATTCGATCTCGGTAATATTTACTTACAATACTGTTCAGTCTTCATATCTAGACTCAAAATAGAAATATATATTCTCGCTATGCGATCAGTCTTATTGTTCGGTCGATCGGAGGAGAGGGGCAGGCGGGGAGAAGGGAAAAATGTAACGGTACTCGAGGCGGTTGGGTGGTCAGGGGGTAGGCGGGTGCGGGAGCTTCGCGCGACGGTAGCCGTCGCTGGTGCGTAGTAAGGAACTTGGCCAGGCAGGCCAGGCGGGGAGGGGAGGGGATGACCGTGAATTTTCTCGCACGCGGTCTGACTAAATAAATTATCGGATATGATATTTCGATTTTCCTTAATTAATACAACCGTCCCACCGGTTTTGTAGTCGTACAAAAATACTATTAACAAAATGCTATTCGCGGATATTTTTCCGAAGTATGCACGCACGCAAAAAGGGGGGGGGGGTAGGCTCTATGAATTTTTACTACTGAATAATTCGTGAAAGTACGCAATATAGTACTCGACACGCAAAAAGGGAAATTAGCGGCCGTTGTAAGTGTATTGCCGGGGGACCTGTGCAAACACTTACCGGTCGGCCGTCTCCTTCTATCCTCCGTCTATCCTCGATCCTTCTCGCTCTTTCCTTGCTCGTTCCTTCCTTCGCCGCTTCCTCAATTCTCCTCAATATCCTTGATTCGCCTTCTCGTACTCTCGCTCCTCACACACTCGCACACTCATTCTATATAATTTTCTCTAAATTTCTCTGTTATAAGCTTTTTCTCTAGTCTCCCTATTTTCTCGTCAACGGCTCGTCGCAAAGTGACGGCCTCGTGGCCGGCCGGAAGCTCGCGAATTTTCTCGGCCGCTGATTGGCCGAGCTTACCGGCATCGACCACGGGTCGCTCGATCCTTCGGCAGCAGCGTCACGGGTCGATAGATGGGTCAGACGTATGATTGATTCGTGCCTGACGGTAGCGGGATCTATCGGGAGTACGTAGGTAAGTAGGGCGGTCGATAATTCAGGGTAATTGCGGGTATGGATTTATGCGTGGGAATAATGGGGAATTATTGGGGATCGCCGTGCGCTGCTGCCATCTTCGCTCTCTTATCGCCGCTCAGCCGATGGATGGCTGGGGTAGCGGGGACGGACGATTGCAGTGTATGACAGTTGTGTACTTTTTGAGTGTAATGCGGTGCGGATAATGTGCGAGTTTCGAGTGCTGGATTTTCCTTCTTCGTGGGGTTATTTCTTCGTTCTTCGGTCTGACTCGTCGAGGGATGATTCTCGTTTGTACCAGGTGAGTAATTTTTCATTTCCATACTTGTAATTTTCTGGCAAGTAATCTTCTTTTGTTTTCTTTTTAGGTTATTTCTGCAGGCGGCGACGACGACGACGACGACGATTAGGACGGCGACGTCGACGACGACGATGATGATGACGGGGATGATAGGACTGCCGGGGACGACGACGACGACGATTTTGTGGCGACGACGACGACGACGATGATAGGACTGCCGGGGTCAGTCCTGCGAGTGACTGGCCTCCCGGGTAAGTCTTTGCACAGATCTTACAAGCTAAGTTTTAGTGCGTAAGTCATACTTATCTTTTTATCCGCAGGTTTTGTGGGACGGTTGCCTTTGGACGGCCGGGCGCAGGGAGGATTATTTGTGCAACGTCACAATATATATACATTTACAATAAATAGTGAATATTAGGATTTTTAATCGTTAGCTTCTTTTTCTTCTTCTTCTTTGGGTCCATACTCGTCACAGCTCTCTCTGACCCTCTCTCTCTCTCTCTCATCAGACACTGATTTAACTATGGAGGACAGAGATAAACACATGGTGTGAGAGAGACTCGTATATATGTGTAGTAACATAAACGTTTTATACAGAATTTGAAGTACATACCTATTTATAATTATTCCTTAGCAGCTTTGAACTCGATCTTGTTGAATTTCGTGCCGTAGTACTGCATAAGTAAATTTTTACTGTTCGCAGCCTGGCTCATTTGTTGAAACAGCTCGTTCGCTTCTTCGAAAGCCTTGACGAACCTCGTTGGTAGATAGCATGTAAACGTACCGTCCACGTCCACGACAATTCGCGCGCCCCATTTCGTTTGGACAATTTTGATGTCGGTGATAAGGTAGTCTTTCTCGAGCTCCAGCTCGGCCAATCTTTTGACAGGGAGAAGCGTCTCGAGACGGCCCACTTGGTTGATTCGTGTGAAGTCCATTGTGCAACTTGAGTTTGTTCAGTTTTAGCGTTAAAGCACGAAATTCTGATATCACGCGTATTTTTGCTTTAATCGTTGCAATATCTTGCAAAAAGGCTTCTAAACGTACTTTCAGCTGGCGATGCTTACTTCTTTGAAGATTTGAGAACAATGTCTGTCTACCAAGGAGCGCAGAAACAACGGACCCCCTACCAGGTAGACCCATTCCCCCTACTCTGTATGCAGTGAGAAGCATCCTGAATTTAATTGGTGCAACATTTGCTTACTTTGTAAAAAAGCTAGTAAGTCGCCTTGGTGATGTCACCTCAGAATTCTTCGAAAGCTTAGCTCAGCGTTTTTACACATGCGTTGAAATTAATATGACATAGTGATAGCGAGAAATAGGGGGATCACGTGAGAATGGTACGTCCCTATATCACGGGTATTTGAGACGGTGTTAAATTTTTCGCTGAAGGAGTCAACAAAGAATATACGTTTTTTGAAAAAAATATATACACTTTATTTTTTAGCTCACAATTACAGTACAATTAGCGGCTGCGTGAACAACAGCCTTGCACGCACGATAAGGCGTTTTTATTACGTTTAAAAGTATTAAGATTATTGTAACGGTACCCACACCCTACAACGGCGCCCTTGTTGAGCACACTCTTCAAGGGAATAGATTTATTACACTTATTCATATACTCCTTGTAGTAGTCATACACTATTTTATCGTTTCGTGTTAAATCGGTTGAAAACGCACTCCTAAACATGTTAATACCAAGACCTGTAGACAAGAAATGCAAAAACATAACACAATAATGTCCACAAGTCTGTGATTCAGGACCCTGAAGCTGTATAGCGTTGTAGCTAAAGAACCTGCAGTTCTGCCGGAGACGCTGGAGATGCTGCGGGACGATTGGTGGTAGTCCGTAGCTGTCGAAGTACCATCCGCGTCCATTTCGATCGACGTACATGGCGACCCAGTGGGCCCCGGGCTGCTTGTGGCCATCGGTATTGGCGACAATCGCTGCTGGTTTCGTCCACACCTTAGGGATGCGATCTGCTGGGTATACGCCTACAGTACGACTCTTTATACCGCGTAGGGCCTGCAGAAGCTGCTCGGTGTTCATAATAGACAACGATTATAGAGACACTAGAGCGCTTTTATATCGGTGGTTTTCCCCTCTTCGCGGCGGTCCACAGCTAGTAGGCCGATGTTCCAGGTTGTCGTGGTTCTATACTCCCACAAGGAGCTGGAACGATCGTTATGAGAAAGCCACTTTTTGATTCTCACAGCGTTGTTGAGGGCACACGTGAACGAGCAATTTTTACGCAGCAAACCATGATATATACAACGGGTGTTGCTCTCGGGAAGATTACGAAACGACGAATCGTCGTCTTCATCTTCTTCTAGATTTATAACGTAGCAATCCGTTAGCTGTGTCAGATATGCCGCTTTATCAGCTCCTCGTGTAAACAGGCGATCAGACTGCACTGCAATTTTCTTCAACGAAGCCTCGACTGTGCGTAAATGCGTTTCGCCCTCGGACCACTCTATACCATGATGATTGGTTTGTAACCAGGTGTTTTGACGTTTTACACTAGGTGGTAGAACGTTATAAGTGTAGGGTGGTGATATAATCCAATGGGCTAGGTACGACGTCTTTATAGAGACCACGGCAACTTCTTTAGGTATAAAATGATTATATTTATCCTTCAGGCCCTGTATATCAATGACGATGTTCATGGTACTTCTCAATCGTCGTAACACGTCGAGTTTTGAATACAGACTGTCGACAAATATTGCACGCTCTGTGGATATATGATACCTCCCCCTCTATAAGCCCTGCGATCTAGCCACTAAAATCCACAATTACTTGTCTGGAAGAGTCGATCTCCAACACATTATCATATTCCGCATACACAATGCAATTAATCGTTGATGTTAGGGCCGCTGCGAAACGTACTTCTATCCTCACACTACCGTGCCTCACAAGGTTCCAATGGGTGCTACTATTGGCCGAGAGATCGGGTGTAAGATCAAATGCAAAGAGGCAATAACCAGACGGGTAGGTTGTACGTGCAATACAATTGCCCTCGTTGAGAAAGTGGATACCTGTACCGGAGAATAGTGTATGGTATGCATCCACATACATATCAGAATCTGCGAAGTCTGGCTGTAGAGGTTTAGACGGTATTTGCAAGCCATCGGCGTACAAAGAAAAATAATTTATATTGTAATTCTGAAAATTGAAGGGGTTCATTTTACGATCGCCATTAAAAGCCTTATTATTGACAAAACCGACGATTATACGCTTAGGCAGTTGACCAAGTATGACATTATCAAGAGTATCACCGTGTATCCCTGCATGCAGCGATATCGCTTTAACCTCGACCCGCGTCAAAGGATATTTCGCTGTAGATTTCGACAGAGCTCTTGCATGGGCCAAAAGTATACCTGGTGCTATCTTAACACGTCGTACAAGTAGCGATGCTTCCGTAATACGTATGGTACAATCTTTCGAAGAGCTCATGAGACAAAAAGCATTATTGGTCCGTACGAGACGTAGACGCATCTCAACACCGTTTAGCAAAAACCTCTCTTGCTTGAAGATATCGCAATGCAAATGACCAAGGAGATCGATCGTTCGATTCTTGCCTAATACGTTCCGCCGGCTTACAAGTCCGGTATTATTATCTTCTGTATCATCCATTTTACCAGGCAAATCATTATACCACAGAGTACTCGTGAGATGCGAAGACTTAGTAGCAGGCCCGTAATTCAAGAGGGTTTCAATGTATGCCCTATAGGCATAAACATTATTGGGAGGTGACACAAGTTTCTGATTTAAAAATACATCGATCTGATTGAACATTGAGTGCAATAGATTATTGACTGTTCCTACTTTAGGAGCCGGAGCATCCTTCGTGTCTGGACTTTCTATCTTAACACGCATACTCAGCATGGTGTGTGCAAGATCAATGTACTCATCCCCCTGACCCGGTATGACAAACTCTATCGGTGAATCATCCGGCAATGATGAGATTGGCTTGTAACACACTGTATGCGTTCCTTCGATTGTTGTCTGGGTCGGTGGTAGTGTAAATAGCTCAAGCTCCGACTTAAGGCACTCACACGAGTGTGCGTGTAAGAAAGCCATTTTTTCCAAGATTGTGTTAGGCAAAAATATCCTCCACTGTTCTTGATTTCTTGTAACGGTTCGTAGTTGTCTGTTTTGTTGCTCTTCTTCTTTTCACAGTCTTCTTCTTCTTCTTACCCTTTCTCTTTTTCACAGAGCCCGAACGTTTTCGCGACTTCACGGTCTTCTGTCGTTTTTTCACACCGGTACGTCGTGATGCGCTCCCGGCAAGAGAATGGAGCAATTTATTAATTTTACCGGCTTTATACCCCGAACCCTTCATGAGCGTACTAATTTTTTCTTCAGCCTCACGCTTCAGATTCTCCCCTGATTCGCGCAGACGTGTTTTGAATGCTTCTCGCGGGTGAATACCAGAATCCATGATATCCATAGCCACGTTGATACCTGAGCGAAGAGCCTCTTTACCAACAGCCCGAGCGCCTTGTTTCAAGAGAGGTATTATTCGTCGAAAGAGTCCACCAAGGAAACTCCCAATACCATGACCCCTTTGATTCGGCGAACCTATATACACATGACTGATACCGCCATAGCCGGTTCGACCTCCACCACCACCACCACCACCCGTTTGTGTATCAAAGTATTCGTCATAGTAAGCCATGTTAGATCTGTTCAGGTTAATCTGTACGTTTGAACTGTAACATCACTGTCAACGTCCCGTACTCGAATGGTATCGGGTGGCCAAACTCATCCCTTATATCAATCGTTATTGTTTGAAAACTCGTACGTAATAGGGGTATATAGCGTGGGGGTGAGAAGCTTCTTATCTTCACCGAGCCATAATTACGATTATCAGCGGCAACGATTGGGACGACACGTAGCAACGGGGTGTGCACATCTCCGGTGATATAGGACTCGCAGATATCCGTATAAACGTACATCATATTTGGGGTCCCATGGGCTAGGTTGGCAGGTCTCTGAGCAGTGTACACGCTCTGGACTACCACATCCTTAGGCTCGGTGAACCCTAAAATCTTGTTCAACACGTCGGAGAAGTAGAACGAGTGTTCCACATTCTTACACGATTCACAGATACGCGTGACCGCCACATATCCGTTGCGACAATGCTTAAATTTCAGATGGCCCACAACACACGATGTTTCGTTAATAGCCTCGAGTAATGTGTCTATGCTGAGGTATACACCTGGCGGCACACAGACGCGCTCTTCCTTAAAGTCGGTGCTTGCCATGCTACCTGGTGCTACTCTGTTTGTTATGACATTCATAAAGTTCCGCTCGCCTTCGGGTGGCACATGCAAAATCGTTGTGGGTATGTGTATTTCAGCTAGAGAAACAGCCCAGCTACCGTGAAGAGACATACATTGGGGTAAATGCGTGGTATACCTAGTTGTCACATTATCAGGATAATAATTCATACTACTATTACTGGGTAAAACCATGTAAAATTCCTCCTTCATTTTGCCGACTGTTGCTCAGATGCCTTCGTTTGCACTCTCGATAACTCAGCCTCATAAAATATGCCGTCGATATCCTCGTCGTGGAGATCGCTCAGGATGTATGTCACAGGACAAATGCTGCGCGATACACGTATAATCTTAAATAACTCGCTGCTCCAACCACCCTCGTAACCTTTTACGAAGGCTGCCTTCGCACTACTGATGCGCACGATGTCGCCCACACTGTATTTGGGAGAGCAATTCTCGGTTCTTTTGTACCGCTGTATCAAGTTATTACGGGCCGTAGCCGCTGTAGCGTGTGTCACCGCGACAGGAGCCATTTTTATGCTGCTATGCGTGGTGTGATTGTAAGCCGAAACGATGTTCTGTAGAACGTCTAGGTACCGTTTTTTTCTAGAATACGTAAAATACCGCCACATTCTTTCTTTCAATGTTCTATTGAATCTCTCGACAATAGCCGCTTTTATATCAGGGTTTCGAGCAACACGGAACTGTATGTTCTTTTTCTTTAAGAGAGCCTGGAATGTAGCACCGGTGAATTCTTTACCCCTGTCCGTCTGTAGGTAAATGGGTGATCGACCGTTACTATTTTTTTTTAGATAAAATGAGATCAAACGCATTAGCTACAGATGCAGCAGACTTGTCACGTAAAGGCTGAACCCATGCGAATTTACTAAGAACGTCTATAACGACTAAGAGATAAACATAACCATCATTATAATCTTTAATTGAGCGAAGATCCACGAGATCAGCCTCCCAGAAGTCATCAATGTTTCGGACATTATAAAAACGACGCGGATAATGACGCCGCAGAGGTCTGTGCTTTGTATAAGTATCCTGCGTTTCAAGCCACTGTATCGTCTTCACACGGGAGATTTTTTTCTGGCGCGCCAGGCGTAACAATTTGGTAGCACCTGAAAACGATGCTTCATGGGCGGGGTTAAAGTACACGTTTTCTAAGATTTTCATTATTATAATTTCAAGTTAGCCCAAGTTACACGTATTTTCTTATTATGATAGCCACCACCTCTCTGCTTATCTCCCTGTGTCTGCCGCAGTGGCGATCTGTTCTCGGGACCACTGAAAAACGCTAACTGGTCCGTATCGGGTGATCTCTCGCTGTTTGTACTACTATCATCAGCCTGCGATTGACGCTGTGGTGTGATAGCTCTAGACTCCGCCCACAGCTCCTCGTTGCCGATAAACTCCCGAGGTGTCTTGATCGCTCGTAGAACCCTGGCAAAGTCGTTGCGCCCAGCCGGATTAGGTATTTTCCTAGTCCTCATAGCATCGTTCACGAGATCAACAATATTTGAATCCTTTATTGGTTTCCCGCTGACCGACACGACACCGTCAGAATCCCAAGAAAAATTAGATCGCGGAGCCCTACGCAAACGGCGAAGCAGCAGTCTCGCTTTCGGGCGAAATTTAGCTGGTACGCTCTCAATTATGACGGTGTCATTCACGCCGTCACTGGTTTCGTCTTCTTCTCTTTTTCTATCATAGGCAGCCTCTACATTGTGTTTATTCTTCATAAGGTCTCGGTACTGCTGAGCTCTCTCATCATCGATGAAGTGGAGATAACATTGTAGTACAGTCAAGTACGCAGCCCACTTTTCCCTCTCATCCTTGTATGCGCAGGAATGCAAAATTTCATTCATTTCCGCGTCTAATCGAGCCAGCGTAGTGTCAATACCCCGCACTGGCTGTGCTTGAGGCGCATCCACGTTAAAAACAGGCTGCGTATGACTTTGTGTGTTCAGGCGCGTTAGATGCTCCTCCGGCACGAGTACCATTTTTCTTGCGTGCTCCATTATCCACGACCGCCGATCAAACTTGATAGAACAGTACCTAGTATTGGTGCTAATAAGAGAGGTAGAAATCCACCGCTTTGAACAACAAACCGTTTTTTACTCTTCCAACAGCCTTTTTTTGAGGCTAAACGCCGGAGAACCGGTGCGTGTCGGCGTAATTTTTTTCTCTGGTCGGGCTTCAGTGGTACATTACCGCAGAGAATGTTCAACGCACACTCACAAATACAGCGGATAATGCTCGGATCCGCTTTGCGCAAAACAGCCTTGCGCTGCTCCTTATTCAGGTGTTGAAGAGCACGCAATATCGCAACGTGTTTTTTGCAGAGCGGTGAACCACCCTGCGCCATTACGTCTGATGAACTGCCGACCGTCCTGATGTATCACTCCTTTTTAAACCCTTTGCACGACATGTCTTTGGGGCTGTGGTCCCCCTAAGAATGTACCACACACACTGACAAACGGAGTGACTAGCACTTATTAGTTTTTGGTGCGTGTCAGATGTATTACGCGCTGTGTTGGGTTGTTGAAATACACTCAATATAGCTATACATTTTTCGTGATACGACGATGCTTTAGGCGCCATTACGTGCGTTGAACTGGTAATTCGCTTGTACCCGAACTGCTTTTTAACTTTTTCCGCGGTATGTACACAAAATGATGGGTGTCGTCGGGAAAAATACAAGTACGGAATCTACAGTTATCAGGTGTTGATTGTTTCAAATCGAGTAACAAATAACCATGCGGTTTGGATGTTGTGTCATGATAGGCCTCTTGTAGAAACCGCGGGTTTTCCGGGCATACCTGGCGCGCGAGATGTTGAATTTGAGCACGATCACGAGGATTTTTGAAAATTACAATATAATTGGCGTTCAATGAAATATCGCGCTGACCGTGTCCTTGATGGAACAAGTTTTGGGTAATAAAAATAACACTCAGGTTTTTATGATGGCTACCTTTGGTGAAAAGATCTACAACGTTATTGTTCGATGCCTCGCGCATCAAATCGTCGATTATTATGAGTTTTGCACGAGGATCATTCGCGTAATCGGTGCTCTGAGGCAGACCTTCATGAAACTCTATTGATGCACCATACTCTGTGTATGCGGGCTGCCACTCGGAATAATAGAAAATAATTCTCTCGATTGACTCACTGTTCATGAGCTCTATGAACTTTAAAAACTTTTTTACGAAGTACGTTTTACCGCAGCCCGTGGGGCCGCAGATCATCGAGGTCCAGGGATGTTTCCACCGTGTATCCATCTGTACGAATGAGCGTGTTTTCTACATAACTGCGTAATTTAAAGCTTTCGTCATATGTATACGCCTTTTTATTTTACAGTAACATCATACATATTTTACAATAATAACATAAATATTTTACAATAACAGCATAAATATCTTACAAGAATAACAATATTTTACAATAATAACGCTATTTTACAATATTAAACCCTGTAACCATAAGGGAGCGAACCATATTCGCCATTACGCCTCCGCTTGACGCTCAATGGCATACATGATTTCGTTTCGGGTCGTGTAACAACCTGGTGGAATGGCGTGCGTCGTATTGAAGCAAATCGTAACACAATTGGTTCCTCTCTCTCACCTATTATGAACGAGCGTATCGATCTATAATTTATCAGAGAGGTGTTTGAATAATTAAGTGTAATACCTTTAAGTTTACAAACCTCGCTTTCTACACCATCAGGGGTATGAACTATGAACGAATAAAATTTTGGACCACCCGAAACGAAAGATTTAATATAGCTACCAGTACCGTAAGAGCTTAGCTCATCCGTTAGATCCCCCAGGAGCTGCCCTGTAGGCGACTCGTACTCTTTAACGTCTTTTTTCGTCGTGTAAATAACGGAATCGGTGTCACAATACAAGGCACGTTCACCCAACAGCTCGAGATAAGTGTAAAGTTTCAAACGGGCCTGAGCCGTTGTATATGCAGCAATTACGGCATTTGCTATATTAGATGGCACTACGGCATCTTCGGTTTTTGTGCAATTAACGTACAATACTTGATTATTAACAGGTAGTATACCTGTGATATCGTGCTCGAGGCTGTTCAGTAGCTCCATAAGTTTTTTACGTGTTGATACTATTTCAGTTTTGGGTAAATTCTCGCGCTGCCCAAATTTACCCCAAAACGAATTAAGACACAGTTTAGCTACTGAGCGCAGACCAGGGTTTTTTGCTATAGCACTATGACATAGTTCAATTCCCTCGGAAGCCTTGAAAGAAGCAATATAATTGTCTTGCTCTGTCTCGTCATCTAAACAGTTCGCGGGCCAGCCGCTGGCCTCTTGTTTGATTTTAAGAAAAGTGTTGATATATTCGACAAAAAGACCCCCCTCCTGGGTATCACGGTTATACTGCGTTATCTCATACTGCCAGATTTCACTCACGTTTAATACTTTATAACCACACATGACGGCTTTTCGCAGTTCATCTACCACCCAGGTACCTGTTAATGACCTCTCCGCAGGGTCTTCGTGGGGGCACGCATCTTGACTCATTGTTTCGCAACAGCTACGACACAAGCCGAATAATAAACGGTGGTGCATACGCAGTGGTAGCACGGGATGGTAAAGATTTCGCGGGGGTAGTACCGTGCATTTAACAAGACCCTCGACGCGCGAAAGATCTGTGTTTTCGGGTCCGGTTAATTCCATACACTCGTCACCGACATACACTGTAGGGTGCCCTATAGGATATTTACCGTATTTGCAGACATACAGATACAATGAGCAGACGTCCACATACCGTATCTGCTCCCCGTCTTTTACGTCGTATAGAGTGACCATGTTTTCTGTGCGTCCACCGAAAAATGCATCGCGTGGATCGAGAGGATCTAATTTGACTAGAGCATGATCACGCACAAAATTACTCATTTCTGTATCTGCTTTTACCATGCGGTCATACGCGCACTCCCAAATTTCTGTCAGCGTATATCCGCTTGAGCGGATTCTGTGCGATATGGTGTTTGTTCGCTCGAGACGCTCGTCCATCGTCGCACCGTCGCTCTGTTTACGATCCCTATTCACAGCGAAACAAGCGGTGCACCCGTGCCAATAACAACCGTGAAACTGTAACACATGAGTTGCGTCGTTTGTTTCATAGTAACCGTCTACCATTAAATTTTGGGGTAACTTAAATTCACGCGACCGCCCTGCATGAATAATATGATGGCCTAAAGAGTGCTCCATCCACACGAGCCACGAAATCGCTTTTTTTGATTGGTTATGAGCCCACCTGTACCCACCCGTAGGTATAATCCCAATAGTGTTGCTTTTCAAGAAGTTTTTTCGAAAAATTTGAAAACATGCCGACGCTATTGTTGTATTTTCGCTAAACGGACAAACACGACCGCTGTCCATGAACATCTTTCGGAAAACGACACAAGCCTGTCGTAATATTGTGACATCGTTCTTACAGTAGCTTGTAATTTCTTTTGAAAAATCGAACACGTAATCGGCATTCTTTAGATCGTTATGCCACACAGAAAAACGCTCGCGTTCTGCCACGCGCATCGTGTCAGGAGAATAGTGGTCTATGGAGGGCAGTGGACCGATCTAATTTTGATTTTCAGGTCTGTTAAATAAATGGGGAAAAGACCCTTTGGCAAGAGCGGTCCTCAGGCCGAAGGCTTTTGGTAATGCGCTCAGAGGCATGTGGAAGTAATGCAGACTATCGAGAAATACAACTTTGCCAATGCGCATCGTGATAATTTTAGTACCGTTCATTATTAACGACGGTAACTGTGTTTTTTTCTCTTCTATTAAATAGCGTAGGATGAACTGTGCGTCGAAGCCGCCCGCGTTATGAGCTATTAAAAATTTGTGTGAGAAACCGGGGATAGTTTTCATACCTAGCTCTACAAGTTGACACACAGGGTTCGTCCTAAATATAAATTCGTGAACACCGCAATACTCGCACGGCTCCTTGATGGATTCATTGTCGCAGCAGCGTGTGCAAACGCGTTGAGCCACACAGAGATTTGGCTCGTGAATACGCACGGAAGGATCGCCGTTTACAGGTGTACACTGCTGTGTTTCAAAATCATGAAAAATAAATATGTTCTCTTTTGATGTTTTAACAGAGCGAACAGGCATCATGAAACACAGATGATTATATGGCTGGCGAGATTTGCACGTTTTACAAAAGCCCACACCGCATATATGATTCTTCTTTTCCAAAGGTCTGATAGAACGGAAACAATTACGACAGCGTTTAAGAGACTCGCAAACAGTATTTACGTTGCGTCTACGCCTGATTGCGACAACTCTATGATTTTGTAGACATCTCTCGCCAAAGAAATCACGATTACAGAGCTCACACCTGATTGTACCGGTCGAGAGTGTTTCGCATGCCGGTGTTTGAAGACAGCGGGGGCATTTCTTTTTTAAACATCTATGGTTATAACGAAAACGAGCATTACAAGCTGCACAAAAGTTTAAACTACCTACAGCGCCCCGCAGGTTTAAAATGGGCTGAAAGTGGTGTGAGCGTTCGTAATACAAAATATATAATGTGTGACGAACCGAGCCAGCGATAGCCGTAACCACCTGTGTCCCGTCGAATAAGGGTGCCTCGCGTCGTCCCAATGTCAAAAATTCAAAAACTATGACTGCAATCCTCTCTTGAGCCAAATAATCCTGATACAAAGCAATTTCACGCAGTGTACAACCAGCGCGTGGTATGTTAATACCGGCATTTCTCGTAAGCTCAAGCGCTGCCTCTTTTTGAGCTAACCCATTAATTTGTCTAATAATTTGCCACCTCTTGTGCAAAGCACCCGTACGTATTTCACCCCTCTCGACGTATGCCAGAGCTGCTGCTAGCGAGCGCGGTAAACACAGATTATCGGTGTTTTTAATCGTTAAAATAGATTTTTTAGCAACACCCTCGTGTGTTAAACCCTTCCGCCCGCGGCCCTCCACACCATTAACAATACACGTTTTGATATTAAAAGAGTCATCAATATTCATAGTCGCTGTACTTTGAGCAACCCTTGTGATTAATTGCCATATATCCTCGAATGTATAGTCGCGAACCGGTCGAAATGAAAGCCAAACAGGGCCGTGTGCTAAACTATTCGCTGCGAACGAAATTCCTGCATAGTCGCAGCCCTCGCAGTATCTCGTGAGATGTGTTAAAAGATCGCGGAACGCTCCTTCGAGCCACGCTGTTACGCCCACTCCTGGGGGCGGCTGACGGATACGCATTGTCGTCTCACGGCCGCGTAGTTTAAAACGTTTAAAATAACGATCTGCGTCGTGTATGATAAGGATCCTATCCCCCGGTGGTTGCACATCTCCAAACACCTCGGTTCTCGGTGTTCTGCGCTTTCTCCCTGCACCCGTTTGTATATCTGTAATAAAAGAACCGTGTAAGACGTTGGCGTTATATGCCTAAAAATATATATTGTAGCTTTAGTGTACCTTGTTTTAATTTTGGTACCGTAAGAATGAGACGTCTGAAGAATATCCTATGCCCGATAGAGCGGGTATCAGTAAGAACCACGTGGTGTGTCTTATACATTCTTACCTGACTCGGAGGAATCCATAAGGTGTTGAAACCAATCGTCATCAGCTCTTCGGATTGGCCGCTCGTCAATACCATTTAGCAAATCGTGCTCTACGTCGTATTCACCAAGCCGATTTCCGAGCTGGGGGTATATTCTGTCTTCTTCTTCTGGTGCCTCTCTGTAGGCGTGATTGCTGTTATCAGGAATAACATCGTCTGCGTCGCCCTCGTCGCTGCTATCGGTGTCATTTCCTTTAAGAAATCCGCTACCCGCGGGTCTTAGACATAGGCCTGAAGGGCCTGCAACTGATTCTCTTTCTTCTTCTTCTTCTTCTTCTTCGGTAGGGTATGGTCTTTGAGATAGACCTGATCGGCCAGCGAGCTGCTCTCTTCCTCGAGAGCAGTGTGCGCTGTTTCTAAAAATAATATTTATAAATTTGAGAAAAATAAAAATAAGCTTTGAATTGGGAATTTCAATAAATAGAAATTTTCAATACTTACCATCGGCGGCGTTTTCCTCCTGATACTCTACAGCGCATGTAGCTTCTACGAGAGCGGCTTCTTCATCGCTCGACGCATCCAAAAATTGTTGATAACCTGTTGCATCGTTTTTATTATAAAAAAATATAGCTCTTTTTTAAAACCCTTGCCAAAGAGTACTTACCCCTGATTTCATCTACAATGGCGCGGACGCTCTGAGATTCTTGAAGACCTCGTCTTTGTAACTCTTCATACACACATGTTAACACGCGCCACCCCTGTAGTATACCTCTGTTATAAGCTGTCACTATATTGCGCAGGGGTGCCCACCATATAAGATATTTCAAACGCTTAACGAGCCTATCGCCCGATAAATATCTTAGCTCATAACACCACTGAGCGTCACAGCGGCGTCGTATCTGCACACTATGTAATTTTACAAAACGTAAAAAAGCGCGAATACATTTGCGAAGGACACGATCTGCCATAGTTACACAATAAAATATAACGCACTGTTACACTGCTCGATCGAGACTGTAACTTCTGTGTCAAAAGAGGAGCATAAAAGATGGTCTTATGCTCATATTTTAATTTGTATGCATTTTTGACCAAAGCAGCGAGACAAACGTCTTGTGTAAAATATGCAGGGGTATCGGTTTCACGAGGCGTTAGATCGTTCGTAAAGGCGACCCGTCTACCCAAGCCGTCTTTATACATACATAGGTGTACGAGTTTATTCATTATTTAAATAAATCTGTATCGAGCATCCTGTCTTAATTTAGCAAAATTTCGAATCGTATATCGAATATTTTTTCCGAGCATGTATCATATTCGGGTAGCAGAGGTTGTTTAATAATTGATTAATGTCGGTAAATACTATTGAAAATATTATATAAATAGTAATTTATTTAATATTTATTTAATATATAAAGAAAATAAAAAGAAACAGATAGAGAGGTTGCTATAGATCGTTCTCCCTCATATATATATATATATATATATATATATATATATATATATATATATATATATATATATATATATATATATATATATATATATATATATATATATATATATATATATATATATATATATACATATATATATATATGCCGTTTAAAGAGACGGAGAACACGTGGTCTCTGTTTCAAAGCATCGGCGAGGTGGAGGTGAAAGGGAGAGGGGTATACGACCGACCGTATGTAGTATTAACGGCGTCTCCTCTTTGTGCGGCTGTTCGTTAGCTCGCTCGCTTTCTCTCTCTCTCGCACGTACTCTACGACTCTACAGCTGATCATATACCCTATTAACGGCGTCTCCTCTTTGTGCGGCTGTTCGTACAGAGCACGGTATGCTCTCTCTTGCACCTACAGTAATTTCTATAACTCTTTCTCTCTCGTTTTTTCACGTTAATTCAAATAAATTACCATACTATATGCAGCCGCTATTGCTCGCTGTTTTGTACATTGTATAATCGATGTACTTGAGAGTTTGGGTTCAAAATTTTGGGGTTCCCGAAAGGTCGACCCTTCATTGAAACATTTAACGTTAATAATACACGGGTCCTAGTGTATAATAGTATAACAATACCACGTTTCGCGTAAACGATTTTTCTCGTTTATAAAGTCTAGACAGTGTTTTGTTAGCAGCTATAATATAGGCACGTTCCGTCGTCGTATGATCTATCTGGCTCTGTGTCGCTATTTTGCTCATACCAATGCGTCATATGCACGTGCAAAAACGCTGAGGTAAGCTTCGGGATGATTCTGAGTTGCACCGCAGGCTGGTAGCAGGGTGTTCACGGCTCTCAACGGTCGTTAGAATTCAGTCATTCTTCGCGTAGCATGGCCCACAGAGTGGGGGCTGGAATAGGCCAAGGAGTGGGTGTCGCCATAGTGCTCACACACGGTAAAATATATATATATATCGAGTACAAACAGGTATATATATATATATGTATGTATATAATACTCTGCAGACCGCGGTCGACCCGCAGAGTAGGGGTAGCAATGGGTCCAGGAGTGGGTGTCGCCATAGTGCTCACACACGGTAAAATATATATATATCGAGTACAAACAGGTATATATATATAATACTCTGCGGGCCGCGGTCGACCCACAGAGTAGGGGTAGCAGTGGGTCCAGGAGTGGGTGTCGCCATAGTGCTCACACACGTTAAAATATATATATATCGAGTACAAACAGGTATATATATATATAATACTCTGCGGGCCGCGGTCGACCCACAGAGGAGGGGTAGCAGTGGGTCCAGGAGTGGGTGTCGCCATAGTGCTCACACACGGTAAAATATATATATATATCGAGTACAAACAGGTATATATATATAATACTCTGCGGGCCGCGGTCGACCCACAGAGTAGGGGTAGCAGTGGGTCCAGGAGTGGGTGTCGCCATAGTGCTCGCACACGGTAAAATATATATATATATCGAGCAGAAACAGGTATATATATATATATATATATATATATATATATATATATATATATATACTACCCTGCGGGCCGTACTCGGTGACCACGGAGTAATATATCGACAGGGTCCATCCCCACTCTATATTCTTGGTTTTGAATATTTAATGTAAATTTGTGGAAGTACGAGAGAGAGAGAGAGAGAGAGAGAGAGAGAGAGAGAGATGTTTATTGCGTACTCTGGATACGAGATCCCTAAGAGTACCGTGCCAATACAAATCATGACAATTTTAGAAAAATGGTCTTCACTCATACACATTCGCATACACATTCGCATATAGATTAGAAGTTGCAAAATAGTATAGTAGTAGCAGTCCAGTAAGATAGAATAGAATAACTGAAGTGATAAATACACTGAGTAAAATAGAATAGAATAAAGTGATGCCGAATAAATAAATAGACCAGATAGATGTCATAAGTCATGTCTGATCCATCTTCGCCAATAGCTGAGCATGCAGCGCCGCCTTGAACGTTGTCAGCGAGGCACACCGCCGAATGTTTTCTGGCAGTGCATTCCACGTCTTGCTGGCCACTACAACGAAGGAACGCACGAAATACTCCGTCCGTCCAGTGGGTACCACAAAGTCAACGACTCTATGTCGCTGCCGAAGGTGACGCCCTGCTCCTTCATCACGCTGTACTAACCGCTGTAGCAGGTATTGTGGCTGACCATTCATCTTCAGCGCATAAAGGAAGGACGCCAGAAGATATACCCGCCGATCTACAACTTTCAGCCATCCCATGTCCTTGTAGTGCGGTGTGATGTGCTCGTATCTGCGCGCGCCAGTGATGAAACGCACGCAATTGTTTAGCGCTCTCTGAAGCACATTATCCAGCTCGGTCGTAAGCCCTGTTAGTAATAGGCAGCCGTAGTCTAGGTGTGGCAACACCAAAGACACGACCAATGTTCGACGGATCACGACCGGCAAACTGCCACGGCACGACCGTAGCTGGTAAACTACACGGTTCATCTTCCCGGCAACCCTTGAGATATGCTCCCGCCAAGAAAGGGTGTTGTCAATGCATATCCCGAGACACACGACCGATGAGGAGAACGGCACAGCTTCCGCTTCGACTGTGATCAGGGGGAGCTGCATCGAGGCCAATAAATTTATATAAAAGGCCGATCCTAATATAATCGCTCTGGTCTTAGATGCATTTAGTCGTAAGCCACATGACGTCGACCACTCGCAGACCGCTCCAATATCCCGATTCACCCGCGCAATTCCCTCCGCCATATCACCGGTTCTACAGTGCAGGTATATTTGTAGGTCGTCGGCATAAAAACTGTAGCGGCATTCCTTTAACCTTTCACCCAGTCCCCGCACAAATATGGTGAACAAAAGGGGTCCTAGTACGGATCCTTGAGGCACCCCGGATTGCACCATCCCCCACGACGATCTGCACCCCCGACTGCCGCAGACGGCTTGCTCACGGTCGCCCAAGTAGTCGGCAAACCAAGCGATTACACTCGGTGAAAAGTTTAGCGATTGCAGCTGCTGTAGCAGCGCATTGTGTGGGACGCTATCGAAGGCCTTCGAAAAGTCAAACAGGACCAGCACCGTGACCATGTAATTGTCCACTGCTTCTCGTGCATCCTCAACCACGCGCAGCAGCGCAGTCTGGGTGCTGTGATGTCGCCTGAATGCCGATTGATACGGGTCACGAAAACCCTTCTCATCCAGATAGCTTCCCACCTGGTCCGACACAATGCGCTCCAACATTTTCGAGAAGCAGCACAACAGCGCAATCGGCCGATAGTCTCCAGCAGTTGCTGGCACCTTCACCTTAGGTATTGGCCGCACTAGCGCACGCTTCCAGCTCAAAGGGAAAACCGAATGTATGAGCAGGTGATTAAGAAGATGCAGCACCGGTTCACCAATCACCGGCCACGCCATGCGTACCATTGTCACCGATATTCCATCCGTGCCTGAGGCCTCAGTGGAGATCCGCGACAGCGCTTTACACAGCACCTCACGGGTGATGTGCGCAAAATAAAACGCTCGGTCATCAAACGGCCGTTCTTCGAGCCGAGTACGCCCCACGTCGTCATTGCTACGACCGGCTGACAAGAAATGGCAGTTTAGCTCTTCAGGCGACACAGCCAACTCCACTGCGGAGCGGCGAGTAGGCAAAATACCCAGCTTGCGGATCGTCCGCCACATGCACGCAGGAGTTCTCGTCACCGATAGGCACGCGTAATAATATCCGTCCCTCGCAATCACTATCTCCCTCTGTACCTCATTCCTCATACGTTGAAAACGAGCCCATAGGTGCGGCGGCTTATTTCCACGCTTCCCGATTGCACGACGAAGACGATCTCTCCTTCGCATCCGTTCACGCAGCTCCTGCGTCAGCCACGGTGCCGGTTGCCTGCGAACGTGCACCTCCCTCACTGGCGCATGCACGTCAAAAACTGCGACCACAGCTTCCGTGAGCATCCTCACTTTCGCATCTCCAGAAACTTCACCATAAAATGAGCCCCAGTCGTACGCAGCCAGATCACGCAGAAGACAATTTCCATTGACAGCACTGTAGTTGCGACACACAATTTTCTCCGGACATCTCCGGGGCACCTTCGCGTCGTATGTGATGAAGATCAAATCATGGTTGGAGAGAAAAGGCACTGCATATTGGCCGTACTGCACCACTTTCGACCGATCTCTGGCTATGCATTGGTCAATATGCCTACTCGACGTTGCGGTGTGGTGCGTTGGCCCGTACGGCACCAGATATAGCCCATTACTCCTTATATAGTTGACGAATCTCGTCGATTCATACAGCGCTGTCGTAGGATCGATGTTGAAATCCCCCATAATCAGCGCATGCGAGTGATTCGGCAGGAGATCGGTAAACGCATCCTCAAATCGCGACATATACCCGGCGTGCGGCGGCCGATATACAACTGCCAATAACACCGTGACTCCTGATGGTATCCTAATGCTAATAATTAAAAATTCCGGATCACGATATGCGTTACTCGAGGAAGCAGCAAGAACCGTCGCGTGCATACTCTTGTGCACGTAAACACCCACGCCCCCACCTCGCTGTAAGTCCACATGACCCCGCCCTCGCTCGACCTCTACCCTCCTGTCGTGCCGTAGAAGACAGTATTCCGGCAATTCGACTGAACCATCCGATGCATCCGGCCTAAGCCACGTCTCACTCATACAAATAAGATGATATTCGCATTTCGAGAATTTTATTTTAAATTCCGCGAAATGCTTGCCGAGCGATTGACAATTCACATGGCACACATGCAGGTAGTCCGAGAGTTGTGTGCTACTATCCATAGTTTATGAGGCGCGCTTTCTCGGTGATCCTCCTCCGAAGAATCGAGCAGTTCTCGCTATCCGTGGCCTGATGATCTTTTCCTCGTACTCCCAAGGTAGCGCAATTTGCACATGTTGGCGGGCTCTCCGTGGCCGTACAATCTCGCTGATGATGCGCCCCCGCACAATGTCCACAGCGCACCTCACGCCGACACTCGCGAGCAATGTGACCAAAGTTCATGCAATTAAAGCATTGTAGGACACGAATATGGTCCACAATCTCGCAGGAATTCCAGCCGAGAGATACCTCAGGCAGGCTCAGAAGGTGCTTCCGATTTTCCGCTGTCGTCTCAATCACACAGCGTGTAAAGCGGCGCCCGTGCGATGGATACACGTAAATAACCTTAACGGCATCCTGCTCCTGCTCTGGCAAATTTAGCGCGGTGAGATTTTCAACGACGTTCTCGCGCGACATCGCCGCAGGTACGCCATGGAGGAGAAGACGCGGGTTCAGCCGCACGTCATCCCTCACCTGCAGACCCGCGTCCTTTAGACTTTTTAAGTCCTTAAGACCGTACAGGTTTCCACCGCTAGCCTGCACACGGACCCCGTTATTGCGCACACGGGAGACGTGCGAGATCTTAAGACCTAGTGCAACCGGGTTAACCGCTCCGTAAAGGACCTCTTTCGTCGCATTCGCTGTGGGAAATCGCTCAGCCTCGGATTCTCTCGGCTCAATGATCACCCGCCCGTGCACGGCCTTAGGAACCGCGACGGTCGGTCCACGTGGAAACGTTATAAACGTCTCGCGTTTTCTCGAAACAGCACCCGCGTAGCTGCGTTCTGCTCCATCTATCGCCTCTGTACGCGCCGCGGCCGCTTGCGTTCCCGCTTGCATCAATTTGTCCATACGTTCCGTCGTTTCCAACCGCACGACCAGCTGCAGATACGCCGATGCCACCCGATGAAAAGAGTCGTGATACTGCATCAACGCTTTCTCAACGCTGATCCGCTTCGCAGCAGTCTCTTTATTAGAGAGGAGAACCGCAGAAATTGCTAACTTCGCTTCAGAGAGCCCACCCATAATGCCCGACATATCCTCACGAGAAATAGGAAAACTGCACGACTGTTGTACTGGCGGTACAGATGAACGTGACCGAGAGACCGGCGACGTCGTTCCCGCCACCGAGTCCTCGTAGTCACCTCGTAGTCATTCGCAGTCCATTTCTGCCTCAGCTACTAGATCCTTGCCCACTGAACTTGGCATATTGACGATGACAAGTGGCAACACCCTGTAGATGTGCCTTCTTGTCGCGGCGTCCCGTTAAAATTTCGCGATCCCCTCAACTTTCGCTGCTACGTATCTTTATGCTCAACACTTTATAGTCTCAGTGTCTCTTTAAATTATATTATATTATGTTATAGCGGGCCGCTCCCGCTTTCTCTCATATAATATGTATGCACACACATCTAGGTATATGCGTATATATCCACGCCTTACTATCACAATGTCTCTCGGTGTAGAACAGCGTATAGACACCTTTCTGCGATTAGACTTAATTTGAAATTTGTATAACTAACATAATAACAGTTCGATGAGAAGCTCGTATGCCTCTGTGCGAGCGTATCTCGGGCACTCGGCACAACACTCGTTTTTCTCTCGCCGTCTCGCTTCGTTTCCTCACACATACATCGAACGCTACGCGTTTCACGGCGTCGTACTCACATATACATATATGTATGTGCAGTGTGTCGGTATGTTTACAATATGTATGCCCAAAACCGATACTGTCTCAGCTGATCTCGTCGCCAGCCGTAACCGTCAGCTGAGCGACGATAAACACCACTCCCGATCAGCTCATACCGCTTACTTATACACACACTATTTGCAAGTACTTTACGCGCCGATAGCGAATTCGCACTAGGAAGTGCGAAAATGTAAAGACTCCTACTTTGTGCATGCACGTATGGCAAATCGAGCAGAAAGCATCAATCAAGCAGAAAGCATCAAACAACGCGCACGCATACAGCGCAGTTACCGACAGAGACAATATCAAATTAAGATTTTGGAGTTCCACACTGGTTCACGATACCGATGCATCAAATTGCCACTATGCGCCTACTAACCGTTCTCCCGAGCAAAACAGTCCTCACGCCCGCGCACAGAACACTTACGATGCACTGCGTAATACCGAGGCAATTATTGAAATCCCATAGATATATATAACAAGTATTTCGTGAAGAGCTTCGCGTTGACCAACCTGTCACCTCGACTACTAGGCGACTACGAGAGAGAGAGAGAGAGAGAGAGAGAGAGAGAGAGAGAGAGAGAATAAGGTGTGCACACTCGCGCTCGCTACAAGAGTCTTCCACATATGCTTAATACCATAACGATCCTTGGCGCAGAGACAGCGGCTCAGGCTGGCAATCCGAGGGTATCGAGTTCGAGTCCCGCGCTTGCATCGGATTTTTTAAATTATAAAAGAAAAAAATAGCGAAAATAAAAGCAGCGTGTCACCATACCGACACGCTCTGAAAAATAAAAAATGGCGGGAATGTAAGCAGCCATACCGACACGCTCCGAGAAAAAAATAGTTGAAAGGTAAGTAGCGCTCCACCATACCGACATGCTCCGAAAAAATTTATATAAAAAAATATAAAAAAATATATATTGAAGCGGCGACCATCGTCCCGCCAAGGATCGCACAGGCACGCGCGCACGGTAGCATAGGCGGTAACGCCGCGAACTGTAATTACCGACCCCCTGAAGGTAGTCACATAAAATAAAGAATACACGCTAGTCGGCCACCCATCTGACTTACTGAATTACCCACTTATTTTTGCCTCCTCTCGAGTCCACGAATCCTCATAATTAAGTGAAACAAAGCCTCACGTTTCATTTGGCGCCCGAACAGGGACTCGAGAAAGCGCAATTAGGGAATTCACTAGGGAAAAAGATGACAGACGAGGTTAGCGGGATCTCCCCGCTAGAGGAAACAGACCCGACCGAAGCGCCGACCAAGGGGAACCACAGTAGTCCAAAATCGGTAATTGAGGAGACAATGGACGGAACGGCGGATATAACCGGGGGTTTGCAGAAAGAGATCGATGAATCTCTGCGAATCATCTTAAGGGAGATAAAGGAACTAAAAAACGAACAGAACCGGGAAAGAATCATGACGACAACAGGAATCGGTGAGGCGGACGAGCGCGGCGTACTAAGGGGTCGGAAAGTACACGAAGAAGTATGCCAAGAGTTCCAAGGGGAGCTCGACAGAACGGTGGTCCAGATGGACAGGAAATTAACCATTGCACAGGATCTAGCTAAAGCAGAAATCGAGGACGCCAATCGGCAAAGGAAAATGGATTTCGACGACCTCGAGAAGAAGTTACAACAGGCAATGAGTGGCATCTCACAGTGCCAGGAAGCAGTGAGAACGACGACGACGATGGGAAGGGATACGCAAAGGAGGGTGGACTTCGTCGAAGACGAGATACGATCCCGGGCATCCCAAACGGTGAACATGACGTACGGGGGACTAAACATGAGCCAGATATACGCCGTCAAACAGCAGCCGCCAGTATTCAGCGGTGACGGAAAGGAAAGGCCGATACGATATCTACGGGAGCTGCAACAATTCTGGAGGATCACCGGAAATGCGGACCTCCCATACCTGCTGAGCCAGTCATTAAAAGGGGCAGCGAAAGATTGGTGGCGGGTCGTCGAGGAGGAAGTCCGGACAATAGAAGACTTCGCAGAGAAGTTCAAACTGCGTTACTGGAGTCGAGAGATACAGGCAAAGATAAGTCGGAATCTCGAATTCGGCGCGTACGAACTCGATGAACAGCGGGCCACGAGGGCCGAATATGCAACCCGGATCTTCGGGAACGCAAAGGATTTGGGAAAGCAACGGAAGACAAACGAGGATAAGGCGATAAACCCGCGACTAACCCGGGAAAGACAATGGCGAGCCAAGATGCGCCGACAAGATAAAAAGATAACGATAAGGGAAACGCAGTGATGGGCAACGTCAAGGAGGTCCCAAATCCCGGGACGAAAAAGGAATCGAGTACGGTGATAGACCAGAGAGGGCGGAAAAAGCGCGGAACAGGAATGGTAGTGAGAGTCGGAGGTCTAGCAAAGAGAAAAGACGGAAAGGGACAACGGAAAACAAATTCAAACCCAACAGGGAACGAAGAGGGATGGATGTAAAAGAAGAAGAGGCCCGGCGGGAAAAGAAAATCACGAAAAGAAAAGAACAAACGAAAAAACGCCGTCAGCAACAGCGGAGGAATAAGCAAACAGGAACAAAAATCGCGAAGGTAGTCAACGACTTCGATCTATTCGAGGTCACCGACGGAAACATAAAAAAGTGGTATCCGGGGTGCAAGCTGGAGAAACCACGAGGAGAACACGATCATTCAACGAACAGACATAGCAAGGAGAACATTAGAGAAAAGAGACACGAGAATGGCGAGGCAAATCGAGAACTACCCGGCCACGAACTTGAGAGGCCACAAGACGAACGTGGAGATCGTGGGAATCATCACGCCAAACCAGGTCTGTGTGAGGTTCCCACTTAAAGAATTCGACGTAAACGAGATGATGGACCGCGTGCGGAGGATAAGGGACGACGACGAGGGCGTCTTC
Source organism: Netelia inedita (assembly GCA_964017225.1). Taxonomy (NCBI): domain Eukaryota; kingdom Metazoa; phylum Arthropoda; class Insecta; order Hymenoptera; family Ichneumonidae; genus Netelia; species Netelia inedita. Next base: position 22,423,216 of record OZ024924.1, read on the forward strand.
CCGTGCCTCGAGGAAGAGGTATTCAGCGGGAAAAGCATCATAGTCCGCGGAGACGGGTTTTGTGCCAGGGCAACCATTATCGCAGTAGAAGGGGACGAGGTGACAGTCTGGCTCGGGGACCACGGGCAGGAACTCGTGTTCGAGAGAGCGGAGTGCTACACGGCACCCGCGTGGACGCTCCAGTATCCGTGGTGCGCGATCCCGTGTGGCCTCCGCCGAATAACATGCCCGATCGAGACGATCGACGACGAGGACTGGGGAACATCGCTGGGCGAGCTGGTTCGAGGAAAAAAATGGTCCCTGGACATCGATCCGGAGGGAACGGGAACAGACGCAATCTGGGGGGACCTGACGTCGACCGGAAAAGAAAAGGAAAAGCTGGAGGACATCGTGATCGAGTTGGAAATCGGAGTGCGAACACCGCCGAGCCGTCGATTCGTATGGCACACGCTGGGACCGCACCTCAGCAGTCAGACGGACATGTGGCAAAAATGGCGGCGCACGGCAAAAGCCACGGAGGAAGAGGGGGCGCACCACGACAACCTGGTGGCCACTACCAACCCCGGCACGAGGTACGTAGCGGCGCCAACTGAGGCGGAAGACGAGGACGACCGGACGACGGTGCTCAACGGAGGGGGAAGCGAGGAAGAAATGGAGATCGACGGGCGATTTACCAACCTGTGGCCCGAGGAGGCGGATGAAAGAGACGAGGGGTCCGACAGCGAGTCCGTCTGCTCGGTACAATCTGTATAGACAAATAAAAGAAAAAAAAAGGGGAAATGAAAAAAGAGAAGGGTTAAAATTTATTTACAAGCAGAAATAAACTTAAGCATAGGCATAAGCAACGATAAAACTAAGCATAAAAGGAAACTAGGCATAGGAAATAAAACAAAGCAAAGGAAAATAAGATTTAAAAAAAAAAAAAAAAAAAAAAAAAAAAAAAATCAGAAAACGCATGGCACGAATTAACCAGAAAAAGCAAAACCAAGAGCAAACAGAGGCGCGCAACGACCAAATGACAACCGGAAACGCGCAGAAGGTGAGGGTGGATGTTCCTCAGAAGACTGCGATGCGTAGTCAAAATCCTCGGAAAATCCAGGGGGACAATGAAGCGGCGACCATCGTCCCGCCAAGGATCGCACAGGCACGCGCGCACGGTAGCATAGGCGGTAACGCCGCGAACTGTAATTACCGACCCCCTGAAGGTAGTCACATAAAATAAAGAATACACGCTAGTCGGCCACCCATCTGACTTACTGAATTACCCACTTATTTTTGCCTCCTCTCGAGTCCACGAATCCCCATAATTAAGTGAAACAAAGCCTCACGTTTCAATATATATATAAAGTAGTGTGCCCTATGGCGACTCGCCCCACCCCCCTCTCCTCCCCCTGCGCACCTCTTCCCCCCGCACCCACGACCGACCGAGCCACGGACTCGGAGGCCGCGGAGTGGGGGAAAAGGAGTGGGGATAGGAGTGGGGATAGGAGTGGGGGTGGCCATAGTGCGCACCCTAGTACTGACGACTACGAGGAGTTGTCGAAGCGTTGTACGAAATATTATTTCGATTTTCGAAGCGTTGTACGAAATATTATTTCGAATTGTACTAACCGTTGTATGAAACATTATTTCGAATGTCGAAGTGTTCGACGAAATATTATTTCCAGGAATACTAACCGTTGTACGAAATATTATTTCGAGTGTGATCAAGACCGTTGGACGAAAATTATATTCGTGAATTGTCGGCGCCTGGAGTGACGTGACTCGGCACGACAAAAATAATTATGATCAGATCGGAAAAATAATAAGTGTCGAAAACAAATATTTTTGAAATTCACGAAAATTAAATTACGCGGTAAATAAATGTTTGTTGACGTGCGTGAAAAAATAATCCTCACGGGAAATAAAATATTTTCGACGTTGACGAAAAGTAATTTCGCGTAGAGAAAATTGTCGACATTGACGAAAATTCATTCGAGGCTAATAAAATATTTTCCGCGGATAATTCGAAGAATTCCGGGTCGAAAAGATAATTATTGTTAAATTCGCGAAAATTCAATCGCTTGAGTAATTCAATAATCTATTAACTCTCGTCATCGACCTTGGACAATGGCCGAAGAACGGACGCTTGGAGATGCTTGTCCGTCGGTCGACGAGGAAAGCAGTGTGAGTTTGGCCACGAATGTCGGCGTCGACATGTCAAATGTGAACACGCGTGAGCGCGGATCGCGCGCGCCAGACCCATTGCTCTGGATAGACTGTCTGCCGGAGACCGAAGTTCAACAATTGTTACGCGCGGCAGGCGCGAGTGTTGACGGGACCGGAGAATTGCTGCGCGACCGACTGCGAGGGTGTAAGCTCCGCGAAAGGGGTTACACGACGGTCACGTGGGGAACGGGCGACCCGATCCCCGATGATAGTTTTGCCAGGGAGCTCGCACAAATCGATAGTCTCGAGGCGGATAGAGTTCGGGAGATCCTCCGAGCATTATTTATCGATCCGCCTGGCGGATCATCAGTGACTCGCAACCGATTGCGAGCGTGGATGGGGAGTGCGCCACGAACGACGATCGGAGGGAGCACGGGTACGCTCACAGACGTAGGAAGGCCGTCGACAACGAGGAGATCGGTTGTACCCAGTGTCGCGGACCAGCGCTTGGTGGCGGAATTATGGACCTCGGACCCAGGAACGTGCACTGCTCGTCAACAGAGCAAGGCCCCGAGAAAAGTCCATGGGGACGTGCCAGGGGGGATGCAGGCTGTTGGCGGGAAAAGTGTTGCGTCGAAGCCGAGGAGTAAGCCTGAGCCGAAACGCCGTAACATCGGCGTGCACACCGACAGCGACAGTAGCGAGACGAGCGTGCGGCACTTGTCGAAGAGGAAGAAGAAGCAACAGCGGAGACGCCCGTCGGAAGAATCGACGGATGAAGAGCAAACTTCGAAGCGCGGCGCGAGGCCGAAGAAGAGCTCAAGGCCGCGGGCACGAAGCGCGACAGATACCGAGGGGTCTTCGAGTGAGTCATCGTCATCATCACTCGACTCGCTGGCTGTACCGAACCTCAGATCATCCGGGAGAATTAAAGGTACGAGCTCGCGAGGGAAATACACCGATCGAAGGAGCGATTGGAGCTCAGGCAGCGAAGCGTATCGTAGACGACCGAGATCACGCAGACACACACGGGATATCGGAGAAGTTGCCCGGAAATGGCAACTGAAGTTTACCGGAGACGAAGATTTCGAATGTGAGGAGTTTGTCGAGCAACTCCACGAAAAAATCGCTGCGGCGGACATTCGGTACAGCGAACGTCTCCAAGTATTGCCTGAAGTTTTGAAAGGCCGTGCCATTCGGTGGTACCGATCAAACCGCTACGAATGGGAAGGATGGCGAGACTTTCTACAGGATTTCCGTGCATGATTCGGTGCCGACTACGATCAGCAAGGTCTGAAAGATGATATTCGAGCCCGGACTCAAAGCTCAGACGAATCGGCCAAGGATTATCTGATCTGTATTCAAGGACTGTACAGTCGACTACGAAAAGGAAAAAGCCTGAGAACCCAGCTTGATTGGGCGTACGCGGGTCTGAGGCCCGAGTACTGGGATAAGCTGGACCGGGAGGACGTGAGGATGTACGCGCAGCTCGTCCAACAAACGTCGCAGATTGAGCGACGGTGGACCAGAGCGAAGACGCGCCGTCCACCCCCACCGAAGAGCGCATGCCATGTGAAGGAGTTCGCATGGGTCGCTAAGAATAACGCCGCGGCAACGGCGAAGGATCCGACGAGGCCGGCAGACCGACGGTATCGCGCATACGAAATAGACGCGGTGCGGGACAGCGAGGTCGAACCAGCCCGTGCCGAGGAATGGACTACGCCGAAGAGACGCGGTAAGAAGAGGCGAGAAGACAACAACGAACAAGCTGCCGCGACTGAGGCAACGAAGCGGCCAATCTCGTATGCCGACGCGGCAGCAAAACCTCCGGCGACGTCAGCGGGGAATCACCAGGCGCAACAGCAGCCTGGTGGGGGGAACAGCGGCAGCGGCCGGACGAACCCCGATAACCGCACGTCGGGAAACGTTGTTTCACGGGGTGCAGGAGGGTCACCACGAAGAACCCCCCTTTTCTGTTTCAATTGCGGTGAAGCCGGTCACTTCAGCCGCGATTGTACGAAGGAGAAGGTGCAATTGTGCATAAGTTGCGGCAGGAAAGAGGTGACACCCGAGAACTGCGGCTGTGCCTTCTCAAAAAACGGGAATCGAGCCTGGCAACAGCGGGACCGCCAGCGCTCTGCGTAGAAAACCCGCCGAGCGGGGGCGGAGAGCCTAAAGCGAATCCTCTCCCCCTTTCCCCCATTCCCCTCTCTCTTGCCTTGCCGGCAGAGAGCATGCACATATATGCTTTCGTCGATATTCCTTTCACTTGATCAACCAAAAGTCTGAGAAAACGCTGATAATTTCGACGAAAGCACGGTTGACAGGTTTCATAACCTATTCTGGGAAATCTTGGGTGCTTCGACGACGGCTCATCCTTCTCTCTCTTTCACTTCGGCGGCACACTGCGCATGCTCCTATCAGCACTAACACCATCAGCGTCCACGCATATACACAACAACACAGCGACACGTCTCACCACTGAACTGTTGTATACTCTCCGACTCAGCGCTACGGTGAGAAATCATCGTGCCGGACACATCCACTTCTAGTGCCTGGTCTTATTTTCGATAGACTGCGTGCGTCATCTGTTGACAAATAGGCTAGCTATACTCTCTCTCCTGCCGTCGGTAATTGTGTAGTCGTGACATTTAATATTGCCGTTAGATATTTCTATACGCATGTCCAACCAGTGCTACAGATGCTGTAGAGCTATCGTACATAATCCTCAAATCTGTACGCGGTGTGAGCGCGCTTTTCACCCGGGGTGTTTTAAATACTACATAGGATCAAAATCGATGAATAATTGTTGTTTAGCAAACCTTACAACTATGAGCACTAGTCCAGCTTGTTCTTCTGCTTCTCAAGTCAATACCGAACCTTCGGATGAATCGTTGCCCACACTTACGTCGATTATGTCATTCTTAAAGCAGACGAATGCTGAATCGGCTCAGCTTGCGACGGAACTTCGGGATGCCATTGCTAAGATTAATTCCACCCTTAATGTCATCCCGATGCTGGTTCGAAATATCGCTACTCACACTGAAAAGATAGCTGCACTTGAAGCTAGCAACGCGAAACTTGTCGATGAGATCTCGACGTTGAAAACTAAGTCGAATACAGTGCCAGAGGGGGGAATGAATGACTATCTACCTAATCAGTCGAATGAGATCGTTATTGCGGGTATTCCGATGTTGCAGTCTAGTGCTCTGCGAAACTCGGTGGTGAAAGTGTTAGAAGCGCTTGGTCGTGGCGACTTGGCTTGTCATATTTTGGAGACGCGTTTAATGATCAGAAAACCACGTGCACCTAACCCCGCTCTTGACTCGAATTCAACTAGAGACGTTACCTCGCAATGTCGCTTAGTCTCTGTTGTAGTGGCTTTCACATCGACGGCTGTTTGTGAATCGATCATTCACGCGAAGAGGACGAAGCGTGACCTTCGCGTTAGGGATGTGTTCGCATGCAATATCGAGGGCAGGATATTTATAAATGAGCTCTTATCTGCTGAGCGATACAAACTGCTCCGTCTTACGAAGGCTAAGGCAGCGGAGGCTGCATACAAATATGTGTGGACTAGGGGATCGAAGATTTTCACCAGAAAGGATGACGGACAACCGCTGATTGTAATAAATTCGGCTGATGATTTGTCTAAGCTTTCGTGACGACCAGATAGCACTCCGGGAGTGTCGGGCCCTGCCCAGTGCATACCGTCTGCCCGAAATTTGAGACGCAATCAAAATCAGAATTGCACCCTTAACATAAAACATTTCAATGCTAACTCGTTGTTAGGTCATATTGATATGGTTAGAATTCACATTGAAGCACATCCATGCCATATAATATCTGTCTCGGAAACGTGGCTACATTCGAGCATTCATGATGATATGGTCAAATTAGAAAACTACTTTCTGATTCGAAATGATCGCGAAGGTAAAGTGGGGGGTGGTGTCGCGTGTTACATTCATAATTCATTGAAGGCAAAGATCCTTGACGCCTCTCCAAACCTCTTTTCGAATTCTCCGGAATTCATTATGCTGCAAATTGCTTTACCGCATGGAAAGTCTGTTTTATTTGTATCAATGTACAGAAGACCCAAGGGTCGTCTACTGCATCAATTTGAATGTCGCCTCAGTCGCTTCACTCACTTATATAAAAACATTATTATTGTCGGGGACTTAAATTGTAACCTGCTCCTTAATGATTATACAGCCAATTATCTGAGAAATTTTATTGCTACTCGTTCTTTTTTTCTTGTGCCTTCCGACCCTACTTATCACACTTCACACAGCGATACATGGTTGGATGTTTTCATAATTGATGATGGTGATAAGCTAGTATCCTACAGCAAGTCCTCTGCCCCATTTATTGCCGGTCATGACATCCTGTCGCTCCAGTATGCTATGGACATGCCGTCTGAGCCTACCAGGGTGATTAAGAAGCGCAACTTGGCCAACTTTAGCGACCAAGAGTTTTGTATGACGTTAGCGTCGTCTTTTTCATCGCACGTGACTTCTGATTTGCAATCTATTGTGGAAGTGGAACAACTCGATGCCCATGTAGCTTTGGTCTCGCGATTACTCCTCTTGGCTTTTGACAGGCACGCGCCTTTTGTTGAGTTTCGGGTCAAAAAGCCGCCTACTCCGTGGCTGACTGAAGAACTAAAATGGCAGATGAAACGTAGAAATGAGCTTTACAAGCGTGCAAAAAGAACTGATTCCACATTAAGTTTTACTCTGTATAGAGCAGTGCGTGACCAGGTCACTAGGGACATTCGTAAAGCTAAAGACGAATTTTTTCGGGCAAGGCTACTTGCTATCTCAGAACCAAAGCGAGTGTGGGCAGAGTTGAGGAATTGGGGTCTTGTAAAATCTTCTCTCTCGTCTCCACTGCATTTCTTTACCCCTAATGAGCTGAACTCGTATTATGGTAAAATCTCTGCGTCATCATTGCCAATCAATGATGAGGTGTTTCATGCATTGATATCGGGTATGCCGGGCGATAATCGCCAGTTCTCCTTCACTCCAGTTTCCACAGAGGGAGTTGTGCAATATCTCAAACGTTCCACGTCGACCTCGCTATGTGCGGATGCGGATGGTATTTCTAAATTTCTCATTGCTAAGTCGATTCCAGTGTTAGCTGCTCACCTGGCTGGCATCGTTAATCTTACGTTTTCCCTCTCTCTCTACCCCAGGCAGTGGAAGCGGGCGTCTATTCGTCCTCTTCTTAAGATAAAGATGCCACGTTCTCCCTCGGACACTAGACCAATTGCAAATCTGCCTGAATTATCGAAGATTTGCGAAAGGATAGTTTTTGACCAGATTTCACGTTACTTGGATGAGCATAATATCCTTGATCCGAGGCAGTCTGCATACAGGCGCTCATTCAGTACGCAAACAGCTTTGCTCAAGGTAACTGATGATATTCGTCGTGGTGTTGATGAGAGGAAGATTACGATTCTCATCTTATTCGATTTCAGTAAGGCATTTGACACAGTCCCGCACGCAAATCTCTTAATGAAACTCAGAGCCTTAGGTTTCTCAGAATCAGTTCTTCGGTGGTTGCACTCTTATTTAGCGGGGCGAACACAGGTGGTCATGGACGAAAATGGAAACCATTCTGACTCTGTTGACATGGTGGCTGGTGTACCGCAAGGTTCGGTCCTAGGACCATTGCTATTTTCCCTGTTCATCAACGACATTGGAGCTAACTTGCGGTATTGTGAGCACATTGTCTTTGCTGATGACACGCAAATTTACCTACACTGTTCTCCGTCGGAACTAAATAATGCTATTGCCATGATATCTGAAGACGCTGATGCAATTGCACAGTTCGCAATGGCTAATGGATTGAGTCTCAACATCGGTAAATCTAAGGCTCTTATTTTGGGTAGTAGGTCATTTGTCAGCGATATAAGGCTCCAAGACATTCCGAAAATCGTATTGGGCACCTCAGCCATCCCATTTGTGACTGAGGCCAGGAACTTAGGTGTGGTTATTGCTGCGGACCTATCATGGGACAGGCATGTGGCCTCTATCTCTCAAAGAGTTCACGGGGCGCTGCACAAGCTCAAATTTCGCAAGTGCTCACTGTCCACTCAAGTTCGGGCAAAGTTGGTGCAATCGCTCATTTTACCGTATTTCGATTATTGTTGCCTAGTGTTTCATGATCTCTCTGAAGGTCTGAACACGAAGCTTCAAGTTCTGTTGAATGATTGTGTCAGATTCATCTTCGATCTACGGCGAGACGTCTCAGTCACGCGTTATAGGCACAGTCTCAATTGGCTATCAGTTGCGAATCGCCGACTGTATTTCTTAGGCATCGTAGTCTATCAGATTCTGCACGGAAATGCGCCGCAATACCTTAGCCGGTTACTGCCGTTGGAAGCTCTTGATGTCCGTAGATCTGAGCGACTTGGTGAGCTTATGGTTTTCCACATTCCCAATCATCGGACGACCACGTTTCATCGCTCTTTTCAAATGTCGGCTGCGCGGCATTGGCACTCGTTACCAGTAGGATTAAGATCGTTGACGTCCCTAGATATATTCAAAAATAGGCTGCTTAATCACCTGATGCGTATCGATAGACAGGGTGTGGCGGAAACCGTCGAGTAGATTTATTCTTATTTCTATTTCTAAGTTAAAGCGCATTGTAACTGGATTGTTATTAGATCATACTTACTTAGTTATTCAATATGCTTAATAGTCCGTATGTCTACATCTTTTAATATCTTGTATATTTTTTTTTTTGTATACTTATCTCATATCTTTTCCTTTTTGTAACATTTTCTAATCTGTTTGTCATTAAGAATACCTTTTTTCTTGTGTTCCGCTCCCTCCAATTATTCGCAAATCTACTAATTTGTGAATTGTGAGAGGGAGCACTTACTGTACTTGCCCTATAGCCTGCTAGGGCATAATAAAAGTTATCAATCAATCAATCAATTCCCAATCCGCCGAGCATCGATCGGGTAGGGCGTGCGAGTACTGCGTTAGAAGATAAGGCAGTTGCAGGTACGTCGAGCTCTCCGTGCGCCATTGCGCCGGCAACCGTAGAGGAAATCGAGGCAGGTAAGTCACACTACGGGTCGATTGGCATTTGGACACTCGACGAATCGGGTGAGTCAGACGAAGAAGTCCGGGACGCGCGCGTTATCGGCGAAACAATGGAAACCGACCGCGATACCAACGTTGAACGAAGCGACGATCGCGAGAACGCGGCGCGGGGTCAACCGTCTCAGGTAGTCGATCCAGGTGAAACAAAGACGACATTCTCTTTTGCATTTCCCGCGCCACCGAAGGAATGGAAGCGCGAACCGGGGCGTCAGAGGGTATTCGTGTTGTTAGAGATCGGTGGTAAGCACCTCGAGGCGTTGGTCGATAGCGGCGCGACAACGTCCGTGTTTGGACGGATAGGTAAGCAAATCGTGGACGAATTAGGGATACCGTACAGACAGTACCCAGCGACGAGACTTGACTGTGTGACTATGGCGAACGGCACAGTAGAAAGAGTAGTCGGGGAAGCTTTGTTCCCAATGTCGCTGGATGGGGTTCAAAAATGGTTCCCTACAATAATCGTTCGCAATTTAAAGTCGCACTGTTTGCTCGGCATGGATTTCATGCACGCGTTCGGGGTCAATGTTTGTGCGGGACGTGGAGTTTGGTCGTTAGACGAGGTCGGCATAGAGCACCCGATAATGAAACCAAACGATGAGCTTGCAGCCATCGGTCTATGTTGCGGGTTACAGGAGCTCGTGCACGACGAGAAAGCGCAATTAGACGAGATGCTCTTAAGGGTGGTCCCGACCATGCCGAAAGATTTTAATGTTGCTGTGCCACTCACGCAACACGAGATAGAGGTTACGACCGATCGTGCCGTGAAACAACGGATGTACCGACGCTCGCCCATGGTAATAGACGCGTTGCACGCCGAAGTCGATAGGATGCTAACCGGTAACATTATTGAACCGTCGCAAAGCGAGTGGGCTTGTCCGCCGGTAATGGTCGCGAAACCGAACGGTACGTGGAGGTTCTGTGTTGACTACCGGGAGTTGAATAAAGTGACGCGAAAAGACGCGTATCCCCTCCCGCGGATGGACACAATATTGAGTAAACTCCAGGAAGTCGTGTACATCACGACGTTAGATATGACTGCCGCGTATCACCAAATTATGATGAAAGAGAACAGCAGACATTTCACGGCGTTTATTGTAGAAGGGAAGGGTCTGTTCCAGTTTAGGAGAATGCCGTATGGGCTGTGCAACGCGCCGGCCACGTTTCAAAGGCTGATGGACTCGAGCCACACGCGTTTGCATACCTGGATGATATCATCATCGTGAATAGGACGTTCCGAGAACACCTCGAGTGGATCGACAAAATACTTGGGATAATTCGAGAGGCCGGCCTCATAATAAATTACGAGAAGAGCGAATTCTGTCGGAACGAGGTACGTTATCTCGGGTTTTTGGTGAATAGCGAAGGGCTGCGCCCAGACCCTGAGAAAATCCGGCCGATACTCGAGTATCCGCGACCGCGAAACGCGACCGAGTTACGGCGATTCAATGGCATGGTAAATTGGTACCATCGCCATTTGAAAAACATCTCCCGGGTCGCCGGACCGTTGAACAGACTGACCAGTAAGACAGTGACTTGGGACTGGACAGACGTCGAAGAGGCTGCGTTCCGAGCAGTTAAGGACGAGATTGTGAAGGCCGCGATATTGACGTATCCGAACTATGAATTGCCGTTCATCGTGTACACCGACGCGAGCGATCGCGGGGTCGGGGCTGTGCTAACGCAGAAGGACAGAGACACGGAAAGATTGATCGAGTGTGCGAGTCGCGCGATGCTAGGACCGGAAACGCGCTACACCGTTACGGAAAAAGAGTGTCTCGCAGTCATATGGGCCATGCGAAAATTCAGACCCTATTTGGAGGGGTACGAGTTCGCAGTCGTAACCGATCATAGCAGCCTGAGATGGCTGTATACTCTCGCGGACCCGATTGGTCGACTCGCGCGTTGGTCGTTTGAATTGTCGGGGTACAAGATGAAAGTCGAGTATAGAAAGGGTACCGAGAACGAAGCCGCAGATGCGCTATCGCGGATGTTTGAGGACGTAGAATTAAATTACGATGCGCAAGTCGATTCGGTAGAAGAATGCTTCGAAATCGATTGGTATCAGGAAAGGCTGAACGCTGTTCGTAGAAACCCTCGGGAGTTTCCGGACTGGCAGGTGGACGGCCGTGCCATTTATTTCTATCGGCCAGATGCGATGAAATGCTCGATAGGGGATGACATAGATGCGTGGAAACTTGTAGTGCCGTCGGAAGACCACGAAAAGTTGTTGTCGCAATCACATGATGCTGAGTAATCAGGTCATCCCGGTGTAGACAGAACGTATCGTCGTCTAGCTACCCATTATTATTGGCCTGGGATGTACAGGGACGTGAAGCGATACGTAGGGAAGTGTGTAACATGCGCGTTACACAAGGCGAACCAAGCTAGGCCAATGGGGATGATGGGACCGCGGATTGTTGCACAACCGTGGGATACGGTTGCATCCGATGTAATGGGACCGTATCCAAGATCTAAGGCGGGTAATCGGTACTTGATCGTGTTCGAAGACATGTTCACCCGCTGGATCGAGTGCGTGCCAGCGTCGGCAGCCACGGGTAAGACAATAATGGATGCCTTCCGTACGAGGATACTTTGTCGTTGGGGAACACCGCGTAGACTGTTGACGGATAACGGGACTGAGTACGTGAACCAGACAGTGCAGAAATTGACGGACGAGTACGGTATCGAACGGGTAACGACACCCCCGTATCACGCCCAGGCGAACCCAGTAGAGAGAGTCAACCGGAATCTTAAAACTATGATAGCTAGTTACGTTTCCGCCGACCATCGCGAGTGGGACCTACACCTCGCAGAATTCCAGTTCGCGTACAATACCGCGGTACATTCGTCGTTGGGGGTTAGCCCAGCGTTCTTGAACCTCGGTAGGGAACCTAAACCCGCCCAATACTGGAAGCAACTCGCGGACGAAGACATCCCGCACGTGCCGGATCGCGAAAAATGGGTCGCGAGAATGAATAAATTGGTCGAGTTAAGAGATCTCGTGACGCGTAATATCCGCGAAGCGTCGATAAAACAGGCTAAATATTATAACCGAAGTAGGAAGGATGTCCCAGTGCATGTAGGTGACCGCGTTTATCGCCGATACCGCGTATTGCCGAAGGCCGCGAATAATTTAACTTCCAAATTCGCGAAGAAATACGCCGGACCGTTCGTAATAACGCTAATGAAATCGCCGAATGTAGTCGAGTTGTCTGATAATGCTGGTCGACCTGCGGGGACGTGGCATGTTAAAGACCTCAAGCTTGCAGCGAATAAGCCAACTGCGGGGAGCTCGGGGTAAACCGCTGAAGTACAAGGTAGGAACGTGTGTAGTAAATTCTGCTTGATTGTGGTTGATTAGAAGACGAGACAGAGCGCTGTGCGAGATGTCGAGCTTCGACCAACTGCGGAGGGTCCGGGAGGAAGCTCGCCGCCGGTATTACGGGGAGGAAGAGGCTGTGCCGGAACCCGCATCGGCGGAACGAGTGCCCTCCCAAGAGGAGCAGCTCGCCGCCGTCAGGGAGAGGGCGGCGGAGAAATACGCCGAGGAGAAGGCGAAGGCTGCCGAAAACCGGCCCGTCGAGACGGCTGTGCCACCGACGGAGACCGCCAAGGACACGGCGGCCAGAGGTCCGAGGGACGAGACGGCTGTGCCACCGCCGATGAAACGTGAGGAGGCCGCCGAGAACCGGCCCGAGGAAACGGCCGCGCCAACGCCGGCCCAGGCCGTGTTGAGACGACCCCGGGTATATTGGGCGAGCCCCATAGAGGAGGTCGTCGCGGGGTTGACGATCGACGACGAGGGGGAGCCCCGTCGGCCGCCCCGACCGGAGGGGCACGGAGAGGAAGGCCCACCACCCCCGGGGCTGCCGGCGAACGTAATGCGTCGCGCCCGGAACGCTGCGCGAGACGCGAACCGCCGGCAGGCCACGGGGGAACGGGAAGAGAGACCGGCGAACTTCGCCCGGAGGGACGCCGAGCAGGCAGCGAGGGAGGACGAGGTCCTCACTCAGTTAATCGAGAGCCGGAGGACCGCGGCGCGCAAGGGCTGCCTGAACTGCAGGGGCGCGGACCACCCCTGGAAGCGCTGCACCAAGCCTCTGCGGCCGGACTTCTGTCGGCTGTGCCACAGAGACGGGGTAACGACCGCCGGGTGCCCGGGGCCCCATGGGCTGGACCGAGCCGGTCCAGCCCAGACTCAGCCAGTATTGTAAAGTACTCTCACGGAAATTTCGTTCATTTTGTAAAACGTGCAAGACAGTCGATGCTCGCCCTTCGAATCCCCAATTCCCTGAGTGCTAGCCGCGGGAGATAAAACAGTGGGTGGCGAGAGATTTACCCTTGGTGTTTCGGGGTTGATTCAAACACCTGGCGCCTAACCGGTGAAGGTCACGTAGAGTGACGTAATAAAGAAAAAAAATTTGGGCGTCATTACAAATCGTGGACTGGTAGTTCTTTCCGTATTTTCGCGAAATTTCTACGAAAAGAACTCGTCACAATATATATATTGTGACGAGGCGTTACGCTCCTCGCAATCGCGTTGAGATGAAATATTCCGAGGAATATTGGAAAGAGATAGGGTCGGCAGAGTCGCGTCGCCTCACACCCGTGGTGAAATAAAGTCGTGATATAGAACAGGCACTGTCGGCGAGTATCCATTAGTTTTCAGGGACACGAGGCCGAAACGTAAACATTGCCGGACGAGTGCGATCGACGACGCCCGGAGAGAGTTAGCGAGAAGGATGGCTGTGCCGACGATCAAGAGCGATCGTCGCTAGGAAACCCCCTTCTTCCCCCCGGAATTGCGAAGACGAAGCCGGCAAGCGTGAGCGACAAGCTCACGCGTCAGTATGGGATTGGCAGCGATAGCGAAAAGAATAGAGTAAAGATAGAAATTGTAGCAGTAAGAGAAAGATAGAAATCGCAACAGTAAAAGAAAGAGAGTGACGAGTGAAAGAATCACATAGAGTGTGAGAGTGAGAGAGTGAGAGAGAGCCGCGATACGAGCGAGCGAGAAGGACGGACGATAGACCAGGTTAAGGAATAACGCTCTGCGACGAGGGAAGGATCTCAGCGAAGAGAAAAGGTAGGCACATGCTGGTGCATGGTTTTCTCGGCCGATACGAGCCTTATCTATCGTGTAACTCGGGCGCATAGAGCGTGCCATCCTCGTGACGTTGTAATGAAACTCGAATTTAACGGTTAAGGAGAGTGGGGCACATCTTAATAGGTGGGGATGTCCGAATGATATCTCCAATACGTGGAAATAGTGGGGAGATTCGACGGAACACGTTTCGTCGAATAATGATCGAGCTAGTCAGAAGACACGGGGTGTCCGATACGAGAGGACGTATTATAAATAACGCGTGACTAGGTAATAGAGGACGAATCTCGAAGGACACATACAGAGAGGCGCACGAGGAAACTACATATATATATATAGTAAATAAAATAAATGTACGTATAAAATATAATATAATTATGCCCCTGCAAGTGAGGTGCGTATTTTCTCAATTGTTAATGTTCTTTGTTGTTTGGATAATATATGTCTATCTTCGTCAGTCATTCTCATTGCATGTTCATTTTAAAATGCAAATTCGACCACCGTGCTAAATAACAATAGTCTCGATAATAACGAAAATTTATATAATTACAAAATAAAATATTACAACGTATCGCATCTCCCCGTTAATTGTACAGTCGAATTAAGAAGGAAGATTGTTGCCTCGACACGAGGAGGAGCGTTAATAAAATAGTCGTCGTTAAGATTTGTGTAAAGTACTCACACGAGATTTTCGTTTATTTTGTAAAATTGTACCTGTTGGCGATGCTCGCCCTTCGAATCCCAATATTCCCCTGACCGCTAGCTGCGGAGAAGTAGGACGATAAAGCAAGACTGAGTTCCCTTGGTGTTACGGGAATGATATAAACACCTGGCGCCTAATCGGTAATTGAAAAGGGTAAGGAATATATTATTTGGGCGTCATTAGAGATTTTGGGCTGGTAGGTCTTTTCGTCTTCGACGAAATTTGGCGAAAAAGATCTCGTCACAATTTTCTGGCGCCCAACGTGGGGCAGTGGCAAATAAATTTCGTATCGACTACACGTGTACTCGAGCGGCTGTGCTGAGAGCCGCGAACGAAATTTCGTGTGAGCAATGACGTTCGAGCTGGAGTGTCGCGCGCGAGGTAAACACGATGATCGCTCGCACGGTCGGCAGAAAAAATTAATAATAATGCGAATAATATTTCGAGAAGATACGCTGTGACTACGAGAAGTTGTTGAAGCGTTGTACGAAATATTATTTCGAGTGTCCCAGAACCGTTGTACGAAATATTATTTCGAGTGTCCCAGAACCGTTGTACGAAATATTATTTCGAGTATCAAGGACCGTTGTACGAAATATTATTTCGAGTATCAAGGACCGTTGTACGAAATATTATTTCGAGTAATACTAACCGTTGTACGGAAATTATATTCGTGAATTTTCGGTGTCTCGAGTGACTCAAACACATGCGAACTTACACTCTTGGGTACAGTGCGGGCCTAGTTGAGTGATGTGACTCGACACGACAAAAATAATTATTGTGAAACCGGGAAAATAATAAGCGCCGAAAATAAAAATTTTTGATGATCACGAAAAATAATTTACACGGTAACTAAATATTTTTGACATTGACGAACAATACTTTCGCGTGGAAAGAAATAATTTCGACATCGATGAAAATTAATTCGAGGGTAATAAAATATTTTCCGCGGATAATCCGAAGAATTCCGTGACGGAAAAATAATTATTGTTTAAATTAGCGAAAATTGAATCGCTCTAGTAATTCAGTAATTTATTAACTCGCATAATCGACTTTGGACAATGGCCGAAGAACGGATGCTTGTCGATGCTTACCCGTCGGTCGATGAGGAAAGCAGTGTGAGTTTGGCCATGAATGTCGACGTCGAAATCTCAAACGCGAATACGCGTGGACGCGGATCGCGCGCGCCAGATCCATTACGGTGGATAGACTCTCTGCCGGAGAACGAGGTTCGACAATTGTTACGCGCGGCGGGCGCGAGTGTCGAAGGAACCGGCGAAGTGCTTCGCGATAGACTTCGGAGATGTAAGCTCCGCGAAAAGGGCTACACGACAATCACGTGGAGAGCGTGCGATCAGATTTCCGATGATGGTTTCGCGAGGGAGCTCGCGCAAATAGACAGTTTCGATGTCGGAAAAATTCGGGAGATTCTCCGAGCGTTATTCATCGACCCGACTGGGGTATCAGCGGTGACTCGCAACTGATTGCGAGCGTGGATGATGAGTGCGTCATGAGCCGCGGGTCAAGATGGCGGCTCGAGACCGGTGAGTCCCGCGGACGGAGTCCGAGGTACTATGCCGGGTAAGGAACGAACAACCCTCGGATGGAGCACAGGCCTGCTCGCAGATGCAGGATCGGCTGCGACCAAGAGGGAAGGACTCAGTAGGAGATCGGTTGCACCGAGCGCCGACGATCAGCGCATGCTGGCGGACTTATGGACATCGGATCAAGACGCGCACGCACCTCGTCGACAGAGCAAGGCCCCGAGAAAAGTCCATGGGGACATGCCAGGGGGGATGCAGGCTGTTGATGGGAAGCATGCTGCGTCAAGATCGAGGAAGAAGCCTGCGCCAAGACACCGTGAAATCGGCGTGCAGACCGACAGCAACGACAGCGAGCAGAGCGTGCAGCCACCGCCGAAGGCGAAGAAGAGCTCCACACCGTTGACAAGAAGCTTGAGAGACACCGAGGGATACTCGAGTGATTCGTCGTCATCATCTCTCGAGTCATGGGTTGTACCAAACAACCGGTCGTCCGGAAGAAGTGGTGGTAAGAACTCACGAAGGCGAAACAACGACCGAAGGAGCCATCGGAGCCCAGACAGCGATGACCGTCGTAGACGCTCGAGTTCACAAAGACACGCACGTGATATCGGAGAAATTGCACGAAAATGGCAACTGAAATTTAACGGGGATGAAGATTTTGGATGCAAGGAGTTTGTTGAGCAACTCCACGAGAAAATCGCTGCGTCGGACATTCGATACGGCGAACGTCTCCAGGTATTGCCCGAAGTTTTGAAAGGCCGCGCCCTTCGGTGGTACCGATCCAACCGCTACGAATGGGAAGGATGGCGGGACTTTCTACATGACTTCCATGCATGGTTCGAAGCGGACTACGATCAGCAAGGTCTGAAGGATGATATTAGAGCCAGAACCCAAGGGTCAGATGAATCGGCTAAAGATTATCTGATATGCATCCAAGGACTGTACAGTCGGCTGCGACAGAAGAAAAGTCTGAGAAGCCAACTCGATCGAGTGTACGCGGGCTTGAGGCCCGAGTACTGGGATAAGCTGGACCGGGATGAGGTGAATACGTATGCTCAGCTCGTCCAACGAACGTCACAGATTGAGCGACGTTGGACTAGAGCGAAGACGCGCCGACCACCTCCACCGACGAACGAATGCTATGTTAAAGAGTTTGCATGGGCTGCTAAGACCAACGTGGCGACGACCTCGAAGGATCCGAAGAAACCGGGGAACCAACGACATCGCGCCTATGAAGTGAACGCTGTGAAGAACAGCGGGATTGAGCCAGCCGACGCTGAGGGATGGGCTGCGCCGAAGAGACGCCGAAGTAAGAGGCGTGAAGACAACGGCGCACAAGCTGCATCGGCTGAGGCAACGAAGTCGCCAACATCATATGCGAGCGCTGCAGCAAAACCTCCGGCGAGTTCAGCTGGAAACCACGAGACGGAACAGCAGTCCGGTGGGGGGAACAACGGGAGCAGCAGGTCGAACTCCGATAATCGTAAATCGGAAAACGTTGCTTCGCGTGGTTCGGGGAGTTCACCGAGGAGAACCCCCCCTTTCTGCTTCAATTGCGGTGACGCCGGTCACTTCAGCCGCGACTGTACACAGACGAAGGTGCAGCTTTGCATAGGCTGCGGCCGAAAGAACGTGACTGCCGAGAACTATGGCTGTGCCTTCTCAAAAAACGGGAATCGAGCCTGGCAACGGCGGGACAGCCAGCGCTCCGCGTGGAAAACGCGCCAAGCGGAGGCGAAGAGTTGAGACCGAATCCTCTCCCCCTTTCCCCCATTCCCAATTCGTTGAGCATCGATAGGGTAGAGCGTGTGAGTACTGCGTTAGGAAATAAGATAATTGCAGGTACATCGAGCTCTCCGTGCGCAAATGCGTCACCAAACGTAGAAGGAATCGAAACAGGTGAGTCACACTACGGGCCGATTGGCATTTGTACACTCGACGAATCGGATGAGTCGGATGAAGAAATACCTGACGCGCGCGTTATCGGCGAGACGATGGAGACCGACCGCGATAGAAACGAGAAACGGGTGAACGGCGATCGCGAAAACGCTGCGCGTGAGTGTTACGACCTGCTAGACTTGTCAGGCCATGAGGATGCGTAAACACGGTCGAATTCTCTTTTCGAGTCAGGGCAATTAAGTCCTTTACTCAGGGACGGAAGCCTCGCCTTAATATCACCACAAGATATGTTTGGGGGTTTTCTACTAGGACGGCACCGTCGCATTCGACTTTGTCCGATAGTCAATTTTGACTATGCGAAAGATTATATGAGGATGTATTCAACTCACTTTTTCGTTGATAGTGTGATGCTGTTGGTCTGCTAGGTCTCGATGCTGCGCGATACTCGTTCTCGCGAGTTCGGTGAAGAATGAGAAGAATATGCTTGATACGAGAGTTTGTTTTACAGATTTTTATTCTTGCAACACAATTTAACTGACTCTAAGATTACTTTTACAATATACGAGTTTTATATTTCGGCGAGTTATAATCGTTGTACTTAGCTTAGCTTCGTACTTATCAGTGAAGAATCCTCCGCAAATTCTCACTTAGACTGTTGGGACTGGACTTATCCCGATAACGGTAACTGTGCCCGTGACGAAGACTGTTGAATATAACTGCCTTTGACTAGCGATGCTCGTCTTTTTATACTGATTCTCTAGCATTGTCTTAGCTTGGTCTTTGGTGGGGTTATAGGAAGAGAATCTAAGAATAGATTATTTATTAGTATGGTGATATTTATTAGTATGGTGACTCGTGCTAGAGCGGGTGTTAACAGGTTTCGGTCGCGTGCCGTCCTCGAAGTGGGTGTCTCGGTTTTAAGATGTTGTGCTGGGCACGTGCAAATCCGGTCAGTGGTTCGGTAGCCAGCGTAGGCGTCGGGCTAATTTATGAGTTATGGTGCATGTGGTTTTCTTAGATATTAGAGATGGGATTCGGCTGATCATCGGCTTTTGATTCCGGGAGTTAGAAGTGTTGGTGTAAGATATAAAATAGAGTAGCGAGTGTTAGGCATATGTGGATGGGTGCTGTGTCCGGCGAGAGCAATAAGATTCTTAGATCGTAACATGAGCAACGGTTAGAGAAGGAAGTCCCGGATGAGACGAGTAATAGATTTTCCTTTGCATTCCCCGCTCCGCCAAGCGAGTGGAAGCGCGAACCGGGACGTCAAAGGGTATTCGTGTTATTAGAGATCGGTGGAAAGCACCTTGAGGCATTGGTAGATTGCGGTGCGACAACCTCCGTGTTTGGGCGGATCGGTAACCAGATCGTGGACGAATTAGGAATACCGTACAGACAATACCCAGCGACGAGACTTGACTGTGTGACTATGGCAAAGAGAAGCATGTAGAACGTAGAAGCACGGTAGAAAGAGTAGTCGGGGAAGCGTTGTTCCCAATTTCGCTGGATGGCGTTCAAAAATGGTTCCCTACAATGATCGTTCGTAATCTGAAGTCACATTGCTTATTAGGCATGGATTTCATACACGTGTTGTGCCGCACGATTATCGTACTGCACTAATTTTTTGGGATATTCTAATGAAGGGTTGGAACCCAAATGAAACGTAGAAGTAAAAAGTATCGTCGTTTATTGAAGTTACACAGAGAGAAAGGAAAGACGGATTTCTTACGCAAATCCGTCGTACCGCCCGTACAGACTTAAGTTTAAATTCAGACTGACTTAATGTTGGCTTGCTACTTCTTTTATAATGATATAAGTGGAGCAGCTTAGTCAACATTGTTTCATTGTTTTGTGCTCCAAATCTGGTTTACTTTATTTCCCAGATTTGGAGGTTATTTTTCGAAGTCATTTTTATTCGGAATTCGGCTGAGTCGGCGTTCGCGCGGCCTCTGATCGAACTCGATTTTATTGCGCAATGTCGAGTCAGCGGAATGTTTACGTGTACTCATTATATGTACTCGTTATATGTACTACTTATTATCGGGGCACAACATCCCTCTCCCCTAAAAGGAAAAGAAAATTCTTTCTTTTATTTTCGCTCGTCTCCGGCGAGCTAAGTTTGCGTTTTTCGCTTAAAGTAGGTATATATGGCGTATCCAGTCAGGACGAGTAGAGATATGGTCCCCAGGGAGTACTGGCCGATTGTGTGGTACAGGTGTACCGGTGTAGGCTGACTCTGGTCCAGGTCCTTATTTATTTTCCTGATGCGAGCACCGAGTTGGTTCAGCTCGTCGGGGTTGCTTACAACTCTTTCCAGAGTTACTCCCTCGCAGAAGTCTACTACCTGCGGTATTGCTGCTTCTTCGTCCGCTGTGAGTGTTAAATTGTGTGCAGGCAAGTAGCTATTATCGCGTACTAGTTGCATCTTGCTCTTTGATGCCTTGATTTTGAAATTCCTCGTGCTGGCGGTGCATCGTCCACTGAGTGTAAGAGTTCCTGTTCCCCGGAGCATTACTGGTTTTGATGGTTCGTCATCACACGTAATACTCATGACCTCGTCATGCGGTGCTGCATACAGCCATTGTCCTAGTTGCGGTAGGTTGATGACGAGAATGTCCTTCAAGGTGATGGCTCGTTTTGGGCACTGGTGTCCTGAGGCCAATGTTCTCTCGGTGAACATGAGTACGCCACAAGGCGCATTTTCGGTGATGTCCAGGGAAGGGTACCTGTTGCTGCAAAAGTATCGATTCCTTTCCTCCTTACACGTCTTCAGTTCCAGCCAGGTCAATCGCAGGTAATTTCCGTTTTCCCTATCCACTATGACAGGATTTTCAGTCGTCTCAAAATAGAAGAATGTATCGTTTACTCCTTTGGCGGGAAGGGGGTACATACGATTTATGGTGAATTCCGACTGCTCTATTAGCGGTATTTCGAGTAGCAATGTTATTATTTTGCCTTTTCGGTAGGCTTTTGTTGTTGCCAGGCGCAATATTTCCGCTCCGTTTTCCCTCATAACAGGTCGTGGAAAGCTGTGTCCTCTTGGTAGGTGCTGTAGTGCTTCGGTCAAATACTGCGTCAATCGCTGTGGCGTGACGAGGGCGGGACTCACGGCCCCTGCCGTAACGCTGGCGAGTAGGTCAACTACATCCTTTATTTCCCTTAGAAATGTTTCCACATAATTGTCCATGAGGGCCAAGCTTTCGTCGAAATGTTGCCTATTTCGTAATGTTCCGGTTTTGTTATTCAGATATGTATCTACTGAACGCACCATGTTGTATAGCTTGCCAAAATTTCGGTTAGCTGCGTGAGACGACCGATTGAATATATCCAGCGTCGTTTCCACGACCTGGAGTTGTTTCTTCATCCCTTCTCTAAGGGATTCTTCTGATCCACGGATAGCGGCGATCTCCGCATCTAGACGTTCTCCATCTGCTGCATCCAGATTTCCGGTAATCGATTTCAAGACCGAACCTAGTCCGTCGATGAGTCCGCGTCGTCTACGTGAGTGGTCCGCTCCTACGAGATCATGGACCACTCCAACCTTTTCCTTAACATTTTCGGAAAGTCGAGCAATATTGTCTAGCATCTCTCCACAATGACTGTCGGGTCCTATGGCCATTTCACATTTCCTTCGAAATTCAGTGAGGAAATGAGAGACCTGTGCTTCCAAATGGGCCAGATGCGTCAAGTCGATCTGTACCGCGAGCGTCCATACGTCCGTGCAGAGATTCAATGTCCCGATTTGTTCGTAGTAGATTCCTGGGGCGTGCTTGAACTCTCTTACCTCGTACGGTGTACTCGAGTCAATGGCCAGCGATAGCTGACTCATCATTGTACCTCACCCTGTAACAGTGTGGTCGGAATTTCACGTGCTGGCCTGTTGTGGGAGTTTGCGTTTTTTTCTGTTTTCTGGACGGGGGAGAAAGGCGGGTGTACAATATATATATATATATAAAAAATTTTTTTCTTTTCGCTTCTTCCTCCTGTCCTAATGCTCGATATAGTTTTTCAGACGGCTCACATGTATTCGCACGTTGCGTCGACCTTTCCGGATCACGTAGTTTGTTGGCGGGTGAGCCTGTTCGATGATGTACGGGCCCGTCCATTTTGGCGTCAATTTGGCTGATCTGCCTCGTCGCACTGTCTCATCATATAAGAGAACCTTGTCTCCCACCTTGTAATCTTGCGGCTTACTCTTCCGATCATACTGTACTTTAGCTCGGTCCTTTGCGGCTTTTAGATTTTCTCTTGCGGATGTCCAAGCTGCTCGAAGACGCTCGCGAAGTTCCTGGGCGTAGTCGTCGTACGAGTAGGTGACCCTTGGTTCCTTTTGCAGTGCCGTTGGCAGATCTGCCTCGCTCCCGTATACAAGACTGTGCGGCGTATGGCCGGTGGCCGTATGAGGAGTGGAGTTATATGTGAACATGGCGTATGGCAGCCATTCGTCCCAATTTCCTTGATCCTCATCGGCGTAATTTTTTAAATATTCCGCCAGGGTTCTGTGAGACCGTTCTAACGCACCATTGGACTCGGGATGGTATGCAGTTGTTTGTATTTTTTCTATCTGCAGCAGTTTGCAGATAGCCTTGAAAGTTGCGCTCAGAAAATTCGTACCTTGGTCGGTGAGTACGGTCTCAGGCGTACCCTATAGGCAGATGATTTTCTCAGCGAAATCCCTAGCGACCTCGTTCGCTTGCTGGTTGGGAAGTGCGACGGCCGTACCGTATTTAGTCAGTAGGTCCTGAAAAGTGAGGATGTACTTATTCCTCCTTTTCGTCTCTGGCAGTGGTCCTACGATGTCCATCGCGCACTTCTGGAACGCCTTTGTTGGCGTATCCGTGATGACCATCGGGGCTTTGACCATGAGGCGGATTTTATTCCTCTGGCACTTATCACAACTCCTCACGTAATCCTCGACGTCCTTACGCATTCCTGGCCAGTCGTAATTTAGCCGTATTCTGTTCATCATTCGAGCTACTCCCTGATGCCCACCGAGGGAAGCGCCGTGATGCTCGTGAAGTATTTTTTCTTTTTCCTCTTCACTCGGACTGTGCGCATCAGCTTTGTTATCGAGCGAGTTTCGCGAGTCCGAACTCTTTGTTTTTTCGGTTTCATCTTCAAGCTTAGAACGGGTATCGTTTCCATCGATATTTTCTGTTTCCTTCGCTGACCGAGTTTTGCTTGCTTGTAGGCGCGTAGTCGCGCATATGCGACTTAACGCGTCAGCATTTGTATTTCGCTTACCAGCTTTGTATATGATTTCGAACTCATGTTCGGAGAGTTTTAATTTCCAGCGCATGAGTCTCGAACCCGGGTCCTTGACCCCAAACAACCAGGTTAAAGGCTTGTGGTCTGTTACCACCTTAAACCGTGTGCCATATACGTACGGGCGAAATTGTCCTATCGCCCATACGATGGCCAGCAATTCCTTTTCCGTGGTGGAATAATTTTGCTCAGCCTTATTTAAAGTTCTGCTAGCGTAGCAAATAGGCAAGTCTTCGCCTATGTCACCTTGCGACAGGATAGCTCCGATGGCTTTATCTGAAGCGTCCGTGGTCACAACGAACGGTTTTTTGAAGTCTGGATATTGCAATATCGGTGCCGTAGTCAAGGCGGTCTTCAGCTCCTGAAACGCCTGATCCTGTGGCGTCGTCCATTCGAATGCCGTATCCTTTTTAATCAGTTGCGTTAAAGGTTTGGCGATTCTGGAGAAATCTTTTATAAATTTTCGGTAGTATCCTGCCAACCCCAGAAATGATTGCACGCCTTTCGCATTTTTTCGTGTCGGGAAATTTCTCATGGCGTCGATTTTCCCAGGATCCGGGTGCACTCCCTTTTCGGAGATAATATGACCCAGGTACTGTGTCTCCTTGCGCAGAAATCTACATTTTTCGGGCTGAAGAGACAATTTGGCCTCTCTCAACCGTTGAAAAACTTCCCGGAGCCGCTTATTATGCTCGGATAAGGTTGCTCCGAATATCACTATATCGTCGAGATATACGTAACACTTTATGCCATCCAGCCCGGTTAACACGGCATTCATCAGTCTTTGAAAGGTTGGCGGAGCATTTTTCAGTCCGAAAGCCATTCGCAGGAATTCAAAATGCCCTTTGGGGGTGGAGAAGGCGGTCTTCTCCCTGTCCCCCTTTGCCATGGGGATTTGATGAAACCCCGATGCAAGGTCGAGGCTTGAAAAATAGCATGCCCGTCCCAATTGATCCAGAATGTCGGTGATGTTGGGCAATGGATACGAATCGCCTACGGTGGCGTCATTCAACTTTCGAAAATCGACGACGATACGGTTTTTTATTCGTCCTGCTGCGTCAGGTTTCTTGGCGACGACGAGTAACGGGGCATTCCATTGACTCGTACTGTGGCGTATTATCCGATCTCGTAGCATTTCTTCGGTCTGCCTCTGCACTTCCTGCTTGTGCGTTTCTGGCAGCCGGTAAGGGTGGACCTTAATAGGCAGCACCCCGTCCTTTAACGGTATGGTGTGTTTCACCATGTGTGTGCAAGGCAGCTTATCTCCTTCTAGGTGGAAGATGTCCGCATATTCCTTGCAAATCTCCCAGAGCGACTCTGATTTCTCTCGGTTGAGATGCGTGGTGTCCACCACTCCTTTTAATTTCGCAAGACGCGTAACCCATTCTGTTGAGCTGACCGCGCTTACGTCGTGCGTCGAACTCGGGTACGTCCCGAGGCCGGCTGATTTTTCTGCTGACGGCAGCGGCTCGAGTTCCACTATAGGTCGTACGATTACCACTTCCTCGGCCGTCGTGTGTACTACACTCACCATGCAGCTGTTTCCCTGTGGCTTCGTGACGCAAGCCACAGGGACACATGTGTTTTCGGCCACTCCGACAAAAGTGCAACCGGTGGCCGCGTACGTGATATTCTCACTGCGCGGCGGGAGTTTCATTTTCATTGTCCCTTGTATTAAGGGCATACGGTGCTCGTAAATGATTATTTCTTTTCCTCCTAGGATATTTACGGCGTGTTTTCTCATAAAGTCCATCCCGAGGAAACCATCAACCCCCAGCGGAATCTTGTCTGGTATCACTTGGAACCAGTGGGCGATTCTTCCTTTAGGAGTTACGAGATGCAGCTTTACCGCGCATAAGGCTTTGATTTCCTGACCTCCTACGCCGGTTATTGTAACATTTGTTTCTTCGGCCTTAGTCCCGGGTTTTACGGCGCTTCGGTTGATGATACAAATTTGCGCTCCGGTGTCGGCTTTCAGGGTCAGTATTCCTGTCTGACTCTCCGGCGACTTTATGTGGAAGTCGCTAGTTGCGCCATCTCGTTTTCCCGTGTGACTTATGAAGCGATCATCGAGGTTTGCCGAGACCATGTTTGCCTCGTACGATTCAATCGTACGGTGGTCGTGTTTTGGGTGATGGGCTGCCCGTTCTGGTCGGTCCCTAACTTCCCGCGGCGGTATCGATAATCGTTTCTTACAGTCCTTGTATTCGTGTCCCGTCGTCTTGCAGTATGAGCAGCTTGAATGTACTTCATTAATTCTATGCGGAGCCTGAGTTGGGAGGCTGCGTCGTCCCATGGACTGTCTGCAGTCCGTCTGCAGATGTCCAATGCGTCCGCATGCGAAACATTTCGGGGGGACTGCGCTGGTGGATGGTAAGGAGCGGCGCGCGTCGTTTTTCTCAGTAGAGGCTTTTCCCACGTGTCCCATGAGTTTCTCTACTTCCATGGCTCCGACCACGGACTCGTGTAGACTCGGGTAATTTCTTGACCGCACTATTACCTGTATCTCCTTTTCCAATCCGTTCTCGAAATTCATTTGGGCCGTTTTCCGGGTTGCCTCCTCGATATAACGAGCGCCGTGCGGGTCCACTCCCGAGCACAGTGTATCACTTAATTCCATCGTTAATCGTTCCGCCCTCGCGGCATACTCGGAGACACTTTCCTTTGCTCCCTGTCGTAGTTGACAAAATTCCTACTGCAGGGTGGCTAGTATTTTCCGTCGTCCGTACAGAGCCTCTAGCTCTATTCGCAGTTCGGCCAAAGAGTGTGTCGTCTTGTATCGCATTTCCCGCGAGGCC
The DNA here is from genome assembly GCA_964017225.1 of Netelia inedita. Classification (NCBI taxonomy): domain Eukaryota; kingdom Metazoa; phylum Arthropoda; class Insecta; order Hymenoptera; family Ichneumonidae; genus Netelia; species Netelia inedita. The sequence continues at coordinate 22,449,792 of OZ024924.1, forward strand.
CGACCACACACTTTGCCTCTTCTGATCAGGGCGAGGAGCGTATCTTGCTCTCTGGGATGTACCTTGTCCCATACCGTCTCGCAGGAGAGCAAAAATTCGTCCAGATCGCCCGGATATTTTCCTTTGAACTTCGGGATAGTCCGTAAGGCTAACCCCAGGGCGATATACCTAGGTTCTTCCACATAGGGGTCTGAGAATTGTACCCCCGGCCGCTGGCGCTGTGGCTGCTGCGGCCTCTGCGGATGTATCTCTTCTTCAATTTCACGAACGTTCGCGACCAGTTCGCGAACATCCGCGACCAATTCTCCGACCAGCCTTTCTAGGGTATCTAGGCGGAGGGTTGTGGCGTCCTCTGAAGCGGACGATCCTGGAGGATGTATGTGTATTTGCACCATTTCCTCCACTTCTTCTCGTTCGACCGGCAGGTCATTGAGAAGATTCCTTGCTACCGGAGGGAGTGCGACGCTCGGTAGTCCTAACCGGAGCCTTGCATCCCTCGGCGATTCCCTGAGGCTGATGTCCGGATGGTATTCCGAGTTTCCTTCGCTTCGGACCCTTCGCGACGGTCCTCGAGGGACCATCGCCCCTTTTGGGGGCGTACGAGCCAGCACGGTACGCCTGGGTTCAAACACGCTTTGATCGAGGTCGTGAAGATCATCCGACTCTTCGAACGCGGTTCCCCTCTGCGTATTAACTCCGTCCACTGGGGTCCTCGTGGTACTCATTTTCCTTTACTAGCGCGTCACTTATTGCGAGTATATTTTCACCTATATTTCTCGCGGCATCCGTAGCGCTGTAGGGTTTAGGATACTAGTAATGAGAGAAAAATGTGACTTACAGCCAGATTATTCTCGACATCCCAGGTTGATCCTATGTCCTGTACGTCGTTCCTTAGATACTCTCGTTCAGGTGCGTCTTCTTATCGTTCGGTGCGAAACAATTGGAGTCTGATTTCCGCACTGACGATGACGGTTCTTCTTCGGATAGAAGGGTCATCCTTACGACGGCGACGACAATTTACTTTGTTCGTTTCACTTTAGAATCCTACCGCTGCCACCAATGTTGTGCCGCACGATTATCGCACTGCACTAATTTTTTGGGATATTCTAATGAAGGGTTGGAACCCAAATGAAACGTAGAAGTAAAAAGTATCGTCGTTTATTGAAGTTACACAGAGAGAAAGGAAAGACGGATTTCTTACGCAAATCCGTCGTACAGACTTAAGTTTAAATTCAGACTGACTTAATGTTGGCTTGCTACTTCTTTTATAATGATATAAGTGGAGCAGCTTAGTCAACATTGTTTCGTTGTTTTGTGCTCCAAATCTGGTTTACTTTATTTCCCAGATTTGGAGGTTATTTTTCGAAGTCATTTTTATTCGGAATTCGGCTGAGTCGGCGTTCGCGCGGCCTCTGATCGAACTCGATTTTATTGCGCAATGCCGAGTCAGCGGAATGTTTGCGTGTACTCATTATATGTACTCGTTATATGTACTACTTATTATCGGGGCACAACACACGCGTTCGGAGTCAATGTTTGTGCCGGACGTGGGGTTTGGTCATTAGACGAGGTCGGCATAGAGCACCCGATAATGAAGCCAAACGATGAGCTTGCAGCAATAGGCCTATGTTGCGGGCTTCAGGAGCTCGTGCACGATGAGAAAACGCAATTAGACGAGATGCTCTCGAGGATGATCCCGACCATGCCGAAAGATTTTAATGTTGCTGTGTCACTCACGCAACACGTGATAGAGGTTACGACCGATCGTGCCGTGAAACAACGGATGTACCGACGCTCGCCCGTGGTAGTAGATCCTTTGCACGCCGAAGTAGATAGGATGTTAACCGGTAACATCGTCGAACCGTCACAAAGCGAGTGGGCTAGTCCGATGGTGATGGTCGCGAAACCGAACGGGACGTGGAGATTCTGTGTAGACTACCGGGAATTGAATAAAGTGACGCGAAAAGACGCGTATACCCTCCCGCGAATGGACACAATATTGAGTAAACTATAGGAAGCTGTGTACATCACAACGTTAGACATGAGTGCCGCGTATCACCAGATTATGATGGAGCAGACCAGCAAACATTTCACCGCGTTTATTGTAGAAGGAAAGGGTCTGTTCTAGTTTAGTAGAATGCCCTATGGATTATGCAACGCGCCGGCCACGTTTCAAATGCTGATATGCCCAGCGCTTGAGCCGCATGCGTTCGCATACTTGGATGATATTATCATCGTGAATAGGACGTTCCGAGAACACCTCAAGTGGGTCGAGAGAATACTCGGGATAATTCGAGAGCCCGGCCTCATAATAAATTACGAGAAAAGCGAATTTTGCCGAAACGAGGTACGCTACCTCGGGTTTCTGGTGAACCGCGAAGGGCTGCGCCCAGACCCCGAGAAGATTCGGCCTATAATCGAGTATCCGCGACCGCGAAACGCGACCGAGTTACGACGATTCAATGGCATGGTGAATTGGTACCATCGCCATTTGAAGAATATCTCGCGGGTCGCCGGACCGTTGAACCGGCTGACCAGTAAGACCGTGAATTGGGACTGGACAGACGTCGACGAGGCTGCGTTCCGAGCAGTCAAGGACGAGGTTGTGAAGGCCGCGATATTGACGTATCCGAACTACGAATTGCCGTTCATCGTGTACACAGACGCGAGCGATCGCGGGTTCGGGGCTGTACTAACGCAGAAAGATGGTGAGACGGAACGATTGATCGAATGTGCGAGTCGTGCGATGTTAGGACCGGAAACGCGATACACCGTAACGAAGAAAGAGTGTCACGCCGTCATTTGGGCCGTGCGAAAATTCTGTCCCTACTTGGAGGGATACGAGTTCACAGTAGTAACCGATCATAGCAGCCTGAGATGGTTGTATAATCTCGCGGACCCGATTGGTAGGCTCGCGCGTTGGTCTTTTGAATTGTCGGGATACAAGATGAAAATCGAGTATAGAAAGGGTACCGAAAATGAAGCCGAAGATGCTCTATCGCGGATATTTGAGGACGTAGAATTAAATTACGGTGCGCAAGTCGATTCGGTAAGAGAATGCTTCGAAATCGATTGGTATCAAGAGAGGCTTAACGCTATTCGTCGAAACCCTCGTGAGTTTCCGGATTGGCAAGTGGACGGCCGAGCCATTTATTTCTATCGGCCGAATGCGATTAAATGCGCAATAGGGGATGATGTAGATGCGTGGAAACTTGTAGTGCCGTCGGAAGACCACGAAAAGTTGTTGTCGCAATCGCATGATGCTGAGCAATCAGGTCATCCCGGTGTCGACCGAACTTATCGTCGACAAGCTAACCATTATTATTGGCCAGGAATGTACAGAGATGTGAAGCAGTACGTAGGGAAGTGTGTCACGTGTGCGTTACACAAGGCGAACCAAGCTAGGCCAATGGGAATGATGGGACCGCGGATTGTTGTACAACCGTGGGATACGGTTGCATCCGATGTCATGGGACCGTATCCAAGATCTAAGGCGGGTAATCGATACTTGATCGTATTCGAAGACATGTTCACCCGCTGGATCGAGTGCGTGCCAGCGTCGGCAGCCACGGGTAAAACAATTATGGATGCTTTTCGCGCGAGAATACTCTGTCGTCGGGGAACCCCGCGTAGACTTTTGACGGGTAACGGGACTGAATACGTAAATCAGACGGTGCAAAAACTGACTGACGAATACGGTATCGAGCGTGTAACGATACCACCGTATCACGCTCAGGCGAATCCGATAGAGAGGATCAACCGGAATCTCAAAACAATGATTTCGAGTTACGTTTCCGCCGATCATCGCGAATGGGACCTGCACCTCGCAGAATTCCAGTTCGCTTACAATACCGCGGTGCATTCGTCTCTGGGAGTTAGCCCAGCGTTCTTGAATCTCGGTAGAGAACCCAAGCCAGCCCAATACTGGAAGCGACTCGCGGAACCCTCCTTCTTACCCCCGGAACTGCGAAGACGAAGCCGGCTACCGTGAGCGATGAGCTCACGCATCCGTATGGTCTTGGCAGCGATAGTGAAAAGAATAGAGTAAAGATAGAAATTGTAGTAGTAAGAGAAAGATAGAAATCGCAACAGTAAAAGAAAGAGAGTGACAAGTGAAAGAATTACATAGAGTGTGAGAGTGAGAGAGTGAGAGAGAGCCGTGATACGGGCGAGCGAGAAGGACGGACGAGAGACCAGGTTAAGGCGTCTTCTCACTTTGGAAATTTAAAAAAATCGATTTTTTTTTTTAATTTTGAAAGTACATATCTTCAAAAATGTCATCTCGAAATTTCATAAAGATCGGACGAGTCTAACTACATTTTTTGGCGACCGTTAGGTGACTACCTGAGAGTACCCGGCGATCCCTTTCACGCCGCTCGGACGGTCCCTGTATATCTGACTCTATACAATTGAATAGCCGTGTTCTTTTGTTAATGTAGTACCCCTTGCTTAGGTATATTCTGTTTTCGGGTCTATACTCATGTAATAAGACCTTAACACGTGCATTTTTCAAAAGAAAATCACTCGGCAACGATGCTAAACTGTTATTTCATCAGTCTAATTTGAAACTTCGTAACGGCAACATCTCTGCGCTCAGGATTGTTATAATGGATAAAAAGACTTCGCAACAAAGTGCCACGTGGCGACGTCCAAGTTCGAAATCTAAAAAAAGAAAATTTCGTGGAGTGCTTCCACACCAGTCTGAAGCAGATACGAGTCATGCTAGTGCGAGTGCAGCAAAATTAAAAAAATCGGACGATACAAGTTTCGATGTACACATCGATCCAACGGCTGGATATAGTATTATTCAGTTTTTTCTTGTTTTTTCTACATTACAACAATATGTGAAGTGTAAAGTTTGTAACAAAGATGTTTCTTTTACAAAGTACGGTCAGCGAGGACTCGGTTTCAAAATTTGTGTGACTTGTGATTGCGGAGAAAAATATATTAACTCATGCCCATTAATCTCAACTGGGTACGAAATCAATCGTCGTTTAGTGTACGTTATGCGTTTGATTGGTGTTGGATTGAGTGGTATCAATACGTTTTGTGGGCTCATGGAACTGGGACATGGAATCAATTCCACCGTTTATTATCAAATACTCAATTCGATCGCCATCGCAGTGCAAAGTGTGTTCGATATAGTGACGAGCAAGTCTGTCAAAGAAGAAAAACTGTTGAACGCTCAACACGGAGAACCCGAAGACGTTTTAACCGTTTCAGGTGACGGTTCCTGGCAGAAAAGAGGATTTTCTTCTCTTATTGGAATCGTGTCATTAATATATAAACACAGTAAAAAAATTGCAGACGTCGTTGTGAAGTCGAGTCACTGCAAAAGCTGTGAATCGAAAAAAGGTATGAAAGACACGATCGAATATGCACAGTGGTATGAAAAGCACAAACTAGTTTGTAGTGCTAATCATTCAGGTAGTTCTGGAAAAATGGAGGTTGACGGTATATGTGAGATGTTTTTGCGATCACTCGAAAAATTTGCTGTGCGCTACGGTTTTTACATCGGTGATGGCGACACTAAAACTTTTAAAATATTGTTCGATACAGCACCGTATGGTGAAGACTTTGTGGTTAAGAAGTTGGAGTGCGTATTACACGTTGCGAAAAGAATTTTCAAGCGTGCTAAGGACGCTAAGAAAATTCTTACACAAAAGAGAAAAGCTGCAAAGAAAGACGCTGGAAAACCTTCACCAAAGAAAAAAGCAGCCAAGAAAGTTGTAGTAAAAAAAAAAAAGTTGTTATAAAAAAAGTTCCTGTCGTAAAAACCCAAGATTTAACAATAAAATTGATGACAGAATTATCAACAAATTACTCATTGGCAATTCGAAGAAACCTGAATTCTGTCGAAGATATGCGCAGGGAGATCTGGGCAGGATACTATCATAAAATTTCAACCGACAGCAACCCACAGCATACGTATTGTTCAGACTCATGGTGCAAGTACAAGAAAGCAGTGAAAAACAATCAGATAGAAACTTTTAAACATCCTCCTGCTCTAGCTGATGATGTTCAAGAGGTTTTGAAACCGATCTATGAAGAACTGACGAAGGACGAGTTACTGGAACGATGCCTCGGAGGAAATACCCAAAATAACAACGAGTGTTTCAACAGCTGTGTCTGGGCAATGGCGCCGAAACACGTTTTTACGGGAAGAAAAACCGTGGAAATTGCTTGCCAAACAGCGGCATGCATTTATAACGAAGGGCTACAACCTGTTTTAAAAATTTTGGAGGTGATGGGTGTCAAACTAGGCCCTATCGCCGTTCAATACGCCGAGAAACGCGACAGTGATCGCGTACGCGTAGGGAACCGCCGCAGCTCTAACGCTTCAAAAGAGACTAGGCCGAGACGAAGGGAAGCTATTTTGGACGAACACACCTTCTACGAAGAATCGGAAGGTCCATTGTATGGAGCAGGCATCGCTGATTAACCCGAGGTAAGGTTTTTTCATGATTTTTCTGCAACCAAAACTTTAAACGCAGTTATCTCAAAACAAGGTTTTTCGGTGCTTTGTTGATGAAATTTCGGAAACTATCCGGCCGATTGTCATGAAATTTGAATGACATATGCTTCATAGTTATGGCTATAGCGCATATCATCAGATTTTTGAAATTTTGATTTTAAGAATTTTTTTTTTACAAAAAACTGCAAAAAAATCGTGGTTTTTTTTACTTTTTCGAAAAACGTGCGCCATTTTGTTATTTTCGCGAATATCAAAAATCTGATGATATGCGCTATAGCCACTGACATACTGAATCTAAAACAGTTTTATTTTTTTGTTTCAGACGACCCGTCTCGGAGATACCATCAACAAGCCACGACCATAACATTTTTACACGGGTTTTTCGATGCTACTGATGTATTATAATAATTGTTTAAAAAAATTTAAAAAAAAATTTTTCATGTACTTGAAAGATGTGTTTATTACATAGGATCCGTTTTATCCCATAATTTTAAGCAAAAATCCTCGAAAAAAAATCGCAAAAACAGCCTATTTTTGAGGCGCTTAAAGTGAGAAGATGCCTTAAGGAATAACGCTGTGCGACGAGGGAAGAATCTCGGCGAAGAGAAAAGGTAGGCACATGCTGGTGCATGGTTTTCTCGGCCGATACGAGCCTTATCTATCGTGTAACTCGGACGCATAGAGCGTGCCCGTCTCGTGACGTATCGCATCTCCCCGTTAATTGTACAGTCGAATTAAGAAGGAAGATTGTTGCCTGGACACGAGGAGGAGCGTTAATAAAATAGTCGTCGTTAAGATTTGTGTACAGTACTCACACGAGATTTTCGTTTATTTTGTAAAATTGTACCTGTTGTCGATATTCGCCCTTCGACTCCCAATATTCCCCTAACCGCTAGCTGCGGAGAAGTAGGACGATAAAGCAAGTCTGAGTTCCCTTGGTGTTACGGGGATGATACAAACACCTGGCGCCTAATCGGTAATTGAAAAGGGTAAGGAATATATTATTTGGGCGTCATTAGAGATTTTGGGCTGGTAGGTCTTTTCGTCTTCGACGAAATTTACCGAAGAAGATCTCGTCACAATATATATATATATATATATATATATATATATATATATATATATATATATGGAGAGAGAGAGAGAGAGAGAGAGAGAGAGAGAAATATATATATTTCTCCTTCTATCTCACTCTCGCTTTTTTTCCCTCTTTCTGCTAAGGACAGGTGCCAAGAGTGTTGTCATTTTATACTATTTTGGATAATAACTATTTTTTAACTTTACTATTCAATTTTCAGATTAATATTCGAAATTACAGGGAATTTACGTAGCCGAGACTTTGAAGTTATCGGCCTTCGAGATTCTCATCCTTTCTCAGGCACTTCGGTCCCGGATCTCTTGACAGGTTATTGCCAAGGATTGCTATTGCAGTTTGCCGATCAGCTCTGAAGTGATAAACAGGTAGGAGATTTTCTCCTTTTTATGGTCGAATTCACATCTGTCCTTTTTTTTGGTAATTTTCGTATTCTTCCTTTTCCGTGATAGGTTGGTAAGTTTCTCCGTTAGACCAATCACGAGATTGGCGGGCTTGCCGTCGTCCAGAGGCACCGAATAAGTGTCGCGTCGATAGCTCGACGTTGAGAAAAGGTGTCGCTACCATACTTGGCGGAGGATATGAGTTGTCGATGAGATGTTATACGTCTCAGCATATTGTATGTTAGATACACCCACGTATACTGTATCGGTTCCACAAGGGAACCTTATGAAGACCGCGCCATCGATTTTGTGCGGATTCGTATTCGTGCGTATTCGTATGAGTGGCAAGCGACGTCTCGGCCGTCAACCAATCACGGTCAGTCGGCTCGCTTCGGTGACGTAAACAGTTGAACGGTAAGACAACAATCAAGTTTTTTGCTGCTTTAGTTAAAAAAATTTGAAATATGCTAGCTGTGATTACTCGAGGGTGGTGTAGAATGAGATTTCCTAAGTTGCATGGTACGATCTCGTTAGTAATACGCTTCTTATCCCCGCGAAGTCGTGAGCTCCCGGCATTTATATTTTGAAGATATAATCGTCGACAATAAAAATGTGCGTATGGGCAAAACGGGTAGGGGGAAATCAGACCTATACCTGAAATGACACCAAATAAATCTATCCGAAAACGCAAAAAACAGTAGGCTGAAATACTTACACGCACACCGATAAAAGGCAAGCAAAGAGAAAAAGAAAAAAAAACATATTCTAAGATAAAAATTGACGCAGTGAAGAAGAATTTAACGGAAGTAAGAGCTTTCAAGAAAAAGGTTGAAAAATGAAGAAAAATTCAAACGAAGTAAAATAGACCGGCAGCCCATAAAACTTTTTTTGTGCCTCAGTTGTTCAGTCAGTACAACATAAATCGCCATAATTGGACCTTGCACTGCATGAAGGTCGGTTCGCCGAACAAAAATCGTGGTCCAAAGGGGGGGGGGGGGGTCCGCGCCGGTGAAATTGTATTAAAAAATGCAAGATTTCGAATTATTACCTACCATTCAGCGTATGTCGCAAATCACTGATATTGAAAAAAAACTGTAAGCGGACGGCATTGCGGAACGTGTAGCATGGATATGACGCGCAGTGGCGCGGTTTATTGTTGTTATAAATTGTTAAAGAAAAATTATCATTTGTTCATATTCGGTATTTCGTAATTCATCAGCATATATATAAACAATGTTATTGCCGAATATTTTTGTTGGACCGGGGGCCAGCCACACGCGCATACTTTTGACTTAACACTTTACCGACCGATATCATATTAATCGGCTTTTTGCCGCCGACGCTTACCAACCGATAGCCTATTAATCGGCTTTTTGTCGTCGATGCTTACCGATCGCAAAACGGTTATTATAAATGAAATGAATATAATTTTGCATCGATAGCATGAAAATGAACGGTTTTGCTAAATCTAATTATCCTATAATAACGAAACGCACAGATACTCCTGCGCGACAGTTTAACCCAAAACAGAGCCGGCCCCACGAAGAATCTGCGACAGAGCGCCCCGTTGGTCGTGCGTATGCTGTTGAATCGCTAGCGGTGGGTAAAGTGTTAGGGGTGTAGAGTATGTGTGTATCATACATTCGCCTTTGTAAATTTTATAGCACCTTAATACAATGCAAAATATTAAAAATCAATTATTGCCGAACAATTTGAGTGGATCTGTAGTTGTAAAAAACAGTAATTGTCAATTGTCGGCCAAATGCTAATATATAATAATAATTACCTACCGTTCGGCATGCATTGCATTTTACAGATGATTATTACAGTAAGCAATTTTCCAATTTGAACGACAAAGTTATAGCTACGAAGGGAGTTATTTTTTTAAAAAGGAATAACTCGTTGTGACGCTACTGTGCCGCTCGGCGCGACGGCGCTCCATTGCGTTAGTAGAGTGCGTGATGGAGCAGCAAGAACACGTTTTTCTCAAGACGCAGGCCCGAAAAACAGTTCTGTTTTTATGTGGCGAAGGTTCGGCGTTATTTAAAAAAGTAAAGCCATTTGAAAAAATTGTGTGCCGTATGTACGGTTTAAAGGGTGTTAATACCGTAAACGAAGGAAGACTTGCGGTTTTCAATCAAACATATAGAACGAAAAAAAACAATGAACCATTCAAAGAACGTGTGCGTCGTTGGAAGGGTCCTCTTTCCCACCTTGCCAATCGGAATGACGTCAGCATATACTGCGAACCATATATATCAACCAAATCTGGAAGAACAGCAGAAAACGCATACACTGTTGGAGCCAACCGTTTTTAATTTACGTTTTTGATTGGTTTCACGGGGATGAAGTGTCGCCATCCGTCGAAGACGTTCGAATTGTGGAAGAGTCGGACAGCGAAACTCTGGTAAAAACCTTTCATTCTTCAAACTATTACTCGTATGATACTCGATAATAATCGTAACAAATATGTTTTTATATACGTTGCAGATGCGAAACTATACGCGAGATAGAACTCTCAGAAGAGACGAGCGATGAAGAGGAAGAAGATCATTAAATGTGAAAATTAAAAATGTCTGTTAAAATCTATATAAGGTAAACGGCCCAGTTTCTGACCCTGTCCCAGATTGTGACAAAGTTTGTGGCAAAGTTTTGACTGCCGTGCATGTAGTTTTTGCCGAATAATAATTAAATTATCGGCTAATTAAAGAGCGTTTTTCACTTTTAATTATTGGACAAACATACTTTTTTCAATGAAATATTTTATAATAGAAATTGACCAGTGAACAGTGTAACGCGCGTCTCACTGGCTCCGCAGCGTCCGTGCTAGACGTTGATAGTAAGTGCGACGATCTACGTAAATCGGAAATTTGTCCGTACTGTAAGTATAAAACGACATAAAAATGGTATCGACATATTCAGCATGAACCAGACTATCGATGAGATGAAAAATAATTTAACTTTTGGTTAGATATTTAGTTAAATCCGTAGTGTCAATAACTACGTCACATAATTGAGGTTACGCCGCAGTTGTTGACCCTCGACTTGTCAACTGCTGCGTCGAACCATTTTTTTGTTATTTATTCTAATTTGCCGTGACATAACAAATTAATTAAATTATTAACAATCATTTCATTATTAATTATTATTGAATTATTAACAAATTATTAAAATTTGTGGAAATCTATCTGGTTTCATGGGAATATTCAGAAGGGTCAGGAAGTGGGTACGCATAGGTGTCATGAATTGCGCCAAGGGGGTCATAAATCGGGTACACGTAGGGGTCACAAACTGCGTCAAGGGGGTCATGATTTGGGTCTTCGTAGGGGTCACAAAGTACGACATGCATGTTTCTCTAGTATCAGGAACCCCGGCAGCAGAGAAGCGATATTAAAACAATTATTATATTAATAAATATTAATTTTTTCACTTGTTTAATAGGCAAATCTCATTCAGGGGATCTTAAAGCACGTGTAAAAACCGTTACTTTTCATTTTAGCTATATCACGCGTCAATGAATAGTAAAAATTCGATACCGGTGCTCTTAAAGTGTCAGTAACTAGGCCGTTTATCTTAAATATAATACGGTGCGCTTGTAACCTTGCAAACTTCAACTCATTCCACGCTTTGCAATATTAATGTTCGGCGATTTTTTTGTTCGGCCCACCCATGGAGACTAGAGTAAAGGAGCCCAAACGCAATGTTAGAGAAGTGGTCGGAAAAAGCGAGGAACGATCTGATAATTGCACCGTCTGGCGGCGCCACTTCTGCACGGAACCGTCAAGCGCGGTGATTTTTAATCGTTGATCCGCGATTTGTCGTACATTTTATCTGATTAACGCAGCTTATCATATTGATGAGTAATATTGCTCTGCTTTTGTTCAAATTATGAAATGATAATATTTCAGTAATTTTTAGCCTTGAAGGCGATCGATACTGCAAATGTTTTATTTTTGTTCGGTAACATGTACGATTAAGTAACCATAATGTGAATATTGCTTACTCAATTTTCACGAGAAATATTGTTTTTAAGTCGCTACAAACAAAAATAAAGGAATATAGAAAGTACATAAAACCGCAAACCAACCAACAAACCAAGGCGAATCTGAACCCCATTCGGTGCAACAACTTAAATATTATAAAAGTACCTAATTTTAGTGATAGAAGCGATAGCTCAGTGGTTAGCATGCTGGACTCATGTGCAGCAGGGCGGGGGATCGAGTCGTGTCGACGCAATTTTTTTTTCTCATTCATAAAATTGATATTTCTTGAATGCCTGCTTATACAATTATTATTATGTATGTACTATGTACCTATGTATTTATTTGTCATTGTAATAAATTCGATTGGAATTTGAAATTTGTCAATTTATTCGTCCTCATCGTTTTATTCGTCCGTTCGTTGGAATTATGGGTGTGAACATATATTTTATATATTCGAAATGTATATTCCTGCGAAGAATTTTCCATTCTTGTTATGGGAGATGATGTAAGTATTACATACTCGATTTCCAAGAGTATTTTTTTCAAGTCGCTATAAACAAAAATAAAAAACTGCATAGAACTCTGTACAAAAAATTGTTTACGCTTCAGATGGAATGACAGATGCCATATTTCGCCGCTCACTTCATTTCATCACCAACGCCACACTTCACAGTTAGCTCAGAGCGACAAGAGCGCTCACCGTGGCTCAATTCGAACTAACATCGTTCCTTGCTTCTTCGGGTCGTGTTTGGGACGATTTCGCTATATGCGTTAGGGCTCCTTTACTCTAGTCTCCATGGGCACACCATAGTTCATTGAAAAATATCCGGTATGTCATTTGTTCAAACCCATAGCATAACAAAATCGGCCGTTTATTCCATTATATTACCAAATTTGTTATGATTTTTTTTTTCGATACTTATCTAAAACAGTACAATCATGCTGCTCGGGGGTAACATTATTACTTCTGTTATATTATTATTAATCATAAAATACGATCGCCGGATGGTAAGAAATAATATTATTACTTAAATTGGATTTTAACGTCTACGGAGGTCAATAACTTATTAATTTGATCGGCGTGTATCTTGTACAGGGTGAATCATAATGGGTGGACACCACTTTTTGATGGTATTTACCATGCGTCGTAAATTACCGACTACCTACAACTGGATTGCTTAACCGCTCCGGAGGTGGCAGTTGCTTAGTGACAGGCAACTATATTCACGCACCTTCGCCGATTTCGATGAAATTTGGTATGCTTATAGAATGGATACAAATACAAGATATGAAAAAAAAATTTAATGCCACAACGTTTATTTTTACGCGTACTTTACACTGGATATCAGAATGGTGCAGATAGCAACAAATCTCTTATTATTTATTGCAAATTTGTAATTTCTTCATACGTATCTCCGAGAGTTTTTAACCGATTGGGATGCAAATTAGCATAAGGTAGAGGATGAAAAAATAAAGTTGACGGGTTTGTTATTTTTTCGATATCTCATAATTAAGGGGTTGCAACTGCCCCTCGATTTTTTAGTCAATTGCATCGTATGATCGGGTAGCCTTTTGCCATTCCGGGTTAAATTTACGTTAATATAAGTTCGTTTGAATACACGAATACATATTTGTAAATTCCACTCATCCCCTCCCCCAACCATCCCCCTCACTAACGTTCAAAGTTCTTACCGTGTGGCATGGACGAAAATTTGTAGAAATAAAAATGGGATGAAATGAAAATGCAATGAATCGAAATAGTCTGTACAAATTTATCCGATCATACGATACAATTGACTAAAAAATCGAGGGGCAGTTTCAACCCCTTAATTATGAAATAGTGAAAAAATAACAAACCCGTCAACTTTATTTTTCGTCCTCTACCTTTATGTTAATTTGCATCCCAATCGGTTAAAAACTCTCAGAGATACGTATTAAAAATTACAAATTTGCAATAAATAATAAGAGATTTGTTGCTATCTGCACCATTCTGATATCCAGTGTATAGTACGCGAAAAAATAAACATTGTTGCAATTTGAAGTTTTTTCATATCTTGTATTTTTATCCATTCTACAAGCATACCAAATGTCATCGAAATCGGCGAAGATGCATGAATGTAGTTGCCTGTCACTAAGCAGCTGCCATCTCTGGCGCGGTCAAGCATTCCAGTTGTAGGTAGTCGGTAATTTACGACGCATGGCAAATACCATCAAAAAGTGGTGTCCACCCATTATGATTCACCCTGTATACTTTCGTCATATTTGATAAATAATATAAAATCGATGCCGAACATTAAGGTAGTCCTATCGTGGGTGGGGGAAGTACAATTTTATTCACGTTTTTTCTCAAATACCAAGTGGACAGAGCGTTTAAATCCATTTAGAAAAGTTGTTGCAAATCGACTAAAGAACAGCATACTCAAAATTCAAACCGATCCTACGTAAAGTTTACTTGTTATATAATAAACGAAATCATGATTTTTTTTTCCATAAGATTGTTATAAAAAACTACTTGAAGCTTCTTTGATGTCGTATAAAAATGTGTGTAAAATTTCAACAGGCTTCACCGACCAAAAAATTGAGATACTCGTTGTATAATATTGCGATATTTACCACGGACTCTTATGGGAGGTTATGAAAAATGACGATTTTCAAGAATAAATATCTTGATTTTTGAGTCGATAAAGGCCCCTGAAATTTTACACACATGCACATATGACATCAAAGAACGCTTCTGCAAATTTTCAGTGAAATCTAACGGAAACGATGTAACGATAGGACTACCTTAATGTATGATACACACATACTCTACACTCTTAAGTCGAAAATACGCGCGTGTGGCTGGCCCCCAGCGAAACAAAAATATTCGGCAATTACATTTTTTTGTTCGGCACACCATAATTGATTAAAAAATATCCGTCATGTAATTTTTTCAAACCTATAACATAACAAAATGGGCCGTTTATTCCATTATATTCCCAAATTTTTTATGATTTTTTTTCGTTACTTATTTAAAACGATCCAATCATGCTGTTCGGGGGTAACATTATTACGTCTGTTATACTATTATTGATCATATAACACGATCGCCGAATGATAACAAATAATATTGTTAGTTTAAATTGCATATTAACGTCTACGGAGTCAATACCTAATTAATTTATTCGGCGCGTATCTTCTATACTTTTGTTGTGTTTCATAAATAATATAAAATCAATGCCGAACATTAACGTATGATATACACATATTCTACACCCTTAAGTCAAAAGTACGCGAGTGTGGCTGGCCCCCCGTCCAACAAAAATATTCAGCAATAACATTGTTTCGTGCTCTATATATATGCTGATAAATTAACAAAATGCCGAATATGAACAAATGATAATTTTTCTTTAACAATTTATAACAACAATAAACCACGCCACTGCGCGTAATATCCACGCTACACATTCGGCATGCCGTCCGCCTACACTTTTTTTTCAATATCAGTGATTTGCGACATACGCCGAACGGTAGGTAATAATTCGAAATCTTGCATTTATTAATACAATTTCACCGGCACGGACCCCCCCCCCCCCTTTGGCCCACGATTTTGTTCGGCGAACCGTCCTTCGTGCAGTGCAAGGTCCAATTGTGGCGATTTATGTTGTACTGAGTGTGAACAATTGATGCACAAAAAGTGTAACACTATTAAGAGGCAGTGATACCCAGCGGAAAATTCAGACGGCTTCGTTTTCGTCGCGGTAGTGCAGAGCTCGTAGCATTTGGATAAGAGCCACTGCTAATTACCCCTAGATGGCATGGCGCGCGTATGCTACGAGGCTCCGATACGTCTAGGCGGGCCAAGCGCCGAGGCCTCGTAGCGATATGCGATCGCCCGCGTTTTTCCCCGCCGCTCCCCTCGGAGTGAAAGAGGCGAAGCTAAACAAACGAGTTGCGCGAACCGATCTCGCAGCTTCAACCACATGTATATATATACATTCATATTTCTGAATGGGTATATCTATACCCGGATATCTGCAAAGATATACGCGGAGGAATTTCTTTTTTTCAAGCAGCTTATTTTTTTGTGAACAGTTTTTATAAACTGCAATTCTGTCTGATATGTGTCAAAAAAATATGCAGAATGCTGTCGAGTTGCGGATGTGCGACCGAGAATCAAAGAATCTCGATCGTGTCTCGACTCGGCTCGTTGCATTGGTTAAACAGCTCTTTTGAGCCAAATGCATATTTGCGTCAAACAATCGAAAATTTTCGGTCGATTTTCTGCTCGAATATTTTTATCCGTCCAACGATGCTCGTTACGCATCGTCGATCACACATGGTCGACATCAAGCGAGAAAATGCGATCTCGGCGACGGACGACTCTCGTCAGCGAGAGTCAAGTATACAGGCGTCAAAAAATGTACCAAATGCTGCGAGTCTGAAATTCTACAGATTCCTACACAACAGGATCAACAAAAATCTACATATTCCTTGTATACAGTATTCATATCTTATCGTTAAAATTTTATACAATTTCAATTTCAGGTTCACTTTATTGGTTTGGTTTGGTTAATTTACATTTTGCAAGTATTGCCTCGGAGGTTTCTATACGTTTATGGGATAGAGTTTTTTGTTTGGATACATAATGTTCTGTTTTGAATTTGCCTTTGGGCTCAAATTTTTTTTACATCATTTTTTCGTACTTAATTAGTAAAGGGAGTGGATAATTTAGGACGGATGGGGGGGGGGGGGGTAGAGGAGGGGGAGTTGGATCGGGCAGCGAATGTTAGGTTTTGCCGATGGGTTGTCGTATGGCCGGCGATCTTCCGGTGAAAGTCCCCGTAGATAAGGACAGGCGTGGTTTCGAAGTTTGTCCAGATTGTTCTGGTGCATCTCGCATAGGCGCTCGAGAAAGGGTTTTTCGCCCGTCATTGTCCACAAGTCGGCAGTTGGGAAGGTTACCGGTAGACTGGCGGCTTCTTTAAGCGTTTTTTTGTACAATATCTCCATTTTTCGTAGAGATGTTTTATTATATAGCGGTAGTAGACCACCGGTGCCGTAATCCAGTGATGGGAGGACGCATGCTCTGATTACTCTCCATTTTATGTATGCATCTACTTCACTGTAGCGTCCGATAATTCCTTGTAAACAGTTGACTACAAATTTCGGAATTCCCTGTCTTTTCTCGAATTGCGGTGTTATTTTGAGTGTTCTCGAGATGGTGACTCCAAGATAATTGAGTTTCCTTGCTGGGTTTATTATTTCGATGTTCCTGGTTTGCGGATTTACTATGCTGATTCCGCGTTGCCCTTTGTGTCGGTGTTGTCGTCCGAAGATCATCGCTTGTGTTTTTGAAGGGTTCTCGAGATGGTGACTCCATGATAATTGAGTCTCCTTGCTAGGTTTATTAATTCGATGTTCCTGGTTTGCGGATTTACTACGCTGATTCCGCGCTGCCCTTTGTGTCGGTGTTGTCGTCCGAAGATCATCGCTTGTGTTTTTGAAGCGTTGCATTTGAGTCCCCATTTTTTATAGTAATCGAAAAGTTCTTGTGTGTGTTTTTTCCGCCAGGTATTGTGCTCGGCGGGGGGGGGGGGTATGCCCGTTGTTCAATATCTTCATATCGTCATTGTATTGGGAGCGAAGACTGGCCGAGTGCGGGACGTCTGAGATGTACAGGTTGAATAATATCGGCCCAAGCACCGAGCCTTGTGGGACTCCGTGTGGTTGGTGAACGGCCTCACATAACTCGTTTAGGAATTTGCCCTGCAATTTCCGATTTGATAGATACGACTCGAGTATTTTTATTAAACCCAAATCAATATTTTGTTCTGTTAATTTATATACCAATGCTGCGTGGTTTATGCTGTCGAAAGCTTTGGAAAGATCCAGAGAGACAGCATAACAAGTTGTTTCTTCGTTTATTGCTTTTTGTATGTGGTGTATTGTTCTGGTTAGTTGGCTGTCTGTCCCTAAACCTGGCCGAAATCCATGTTGAAAGTCTGGTAGTGTTTGGAAGCATGAGTCCATTCTGTTTTTAATTATTCGTTCTAACCATTTGCCCATTATATTAAGCAAGGTGATCGGCCTATACGATGATGGTTCGTTTACAGGTTTCCCTGGTTTATGTACAAAAATGCAGGTTCCGAGTTTCCATATGTTTGGAAAATAATTGTGCGTTAGACATAGGTTGAAAATTTCTTGAACTCTTGCGAAACAGCTGTCATGCATACATTTTAAATGCTTCGCGCCAAGTCCGTCTGGTCCGGGGGCTTTGTTATTTTTTAGTTTTTTCAGTGCTTTTTCCATTTCTAGATCGGTGGTTAAGGGTAGGGGCTTAGAGGGTGTGTTAACGGCTGTTGATTTGTGTTCGTCCTTGACTGCGCTTCCACGCGTGATTGCCGCATCAGTTAGCATCGCAGCTACTTCTTTTTGCGTGGTTGCGCCTTCAAAAAAGGGTACCCTGTTTTCTGGCCTTTTGAGGGATTTTTGTATTTTCCACATTGCCTTTCGATTGTCTGTTTCGTTTTGGATAACGCGTAGTCATTGCTCTTGTTTATATTCCCGTATTTGCTCAGTCACTCGCGATGTTAGCTCTTGCAGACGCGCGATCCATGCGATAACCCGAACGCGTCCGTTACGTCGGATGGCATACCGCACTCGGTTTCTTTCGCGAATTGTCTGTTGGATCTCATCTGGTAATATTTCGCTGGATTTATTTATCTCACGAGTCATTCCGCGCACAACTGTCTGCAAGTGAGATGTAAGGGACTCGATAGCACTTTCGATCTCGTCAACAGATTGTATTGGGGACTGCTGCGGGAGCGTTGTACGATTTTCATATTCGAGCCATTCCTCTTTCGATTTGAGTCTCGTTCTGCCTTTTTTGTGAGCTCGGGTGTTATTTTTATTTTTACAATGATGGGCATGTGGTCACTTCCAATATCTTCGATATTTTCGCAAGACGTGATGTTATTGGCGATGTTGGTCACAGCGAAGTCTAATATGTTATTGTAGACAGAGTTTGGCCTTGATCCACGTGGATCCATTGCGATATCAATAAGACCGTTGTTTATGTGCTGGTATATGATGGTCCCGCGTTGATCATCTGTTCTGTGTCCAAATATTCGATATTGAGCGTTCCAGTCTCCGACCGTGATCGAGTTTTGCGTGTTCAGGATGTTTTCTATGTCATTGTTTACGATGTGTTCTCCTGGTGCTGCGTAGATGCCGTTGATGGTGATTTTTTGACCGTTTCGAGTGTTGAGTAACATCGAACAACATTCAAGATTTTCATGTGGTTGCAGTCTGCACCAGAAAAGGTCGTTTTTGATATACATAAAGGTTCCTCGGACTCCCCGGCCTCGCGCTACATAATTTGTTTTGTTGTCAGATATTTTCAAATATCCTTGGATGTTATATTTATGAGTTACTCCTGGTTTGACTTTAACTTCGTTCAATATTATTGCGTGTGGACTGTGTTTCGCAGTAAGGTGTCTGATTTCATTTATTCTTTTATGAATCCCGAATACGTTGCATTGGAGGATGACTATGAATTTTCAATTTCGTTCCACAGGCGATCTAGCACAGTTATTGTTGCATTAGTCACGCCTCCGATCGTGTATTTTATCTAGATTCGTTGTCTAATTCGTCGATTATTCGGAATATCGGTAGGAGGAGATTCGCGTCAACGTCATCATGACATATTTCGCTTATTACTTTGCTGATCAGTATTTTTATCGGTGTTCTCTATTTTTGGTTTGGGTTTGTTTTGTAATCGCGATTCTTAAGCTCATTGCTTCTGAAATGCTCAGTTCGCTCAGACACATCGGTTGGGGCTATTAGGTTCGGTCCGCTTGGGACGGATTTCGTTTGTTGTATTATTCGTTTAGTTGCGTTGCTATAATTGTTCGTGTTTACTTGCTCGTTTGCTTTGCTAGTTGGTCGTCTTCTAATAGCTGGGAATTCATCGTCGTATTTGATTATTGGGGGTGCGGGTATTATGTGTCGGGTTGGTTTCTGTGCGGGATTTAGTTTTTTCCGTTATTCGGTGGCCTTTTCCATATTGGCTTCTCTGATTGGGCAGAGCTTGCTTTTGGCGTCATGTTCAGTGCTTTCGCACAGGGAGCATTTTTCGATGTGATCGACGGTTTTTGTTGTGGGGATTTTTTTGTTTTCGCAATTTCTGGCAATGTGTCCAAAGTTAAGGCATTTCATGCACTGCCGCGCTCGGTTCTCCTTTGCTTGATATTTTTCGCATTTTACAATGCAAACGTCAAGCCTAGTTTTCTTGTACAGATCGAGAATTTTCGTCTCAGGCGGGAAGATAGCCACTATGAAGATACTGATATTTGTGAAAGGAATGAGCTGTATGGGTTTGATTCCCCACTCTTCTTCGATTATACGTTCTAGCTCTCCCTTTTCATACAGTTGCGCCTTGATTCCTTTGATCATGACACGTTTATTTAAAATTTTATACATTATGTAGATTTTCCGTATTTCCTCTGTTCTGAGTATGTTCCGTGGTGGAGAAACGAATAAAGAAGAATTTTATTTGTATAAGTATCGTGATATATACCTGAAGACATTACTTTGTCGACGAGAAGGAGCCCGTTTATCCTTTTTAGGCACTCACTATAATATATATAAATATATATTAAAAAGTGCCTATTAATATCGCCTTCCAAAAATCTTTGTCACAGGAGCCGTCCGTCCGCACTCAAATCTCAGCAACGCATGAACCGATCGAGCTGAAATTTATACTACAAATGTATTTTATTATAACAAAGATGCCTTTTGTGTATAAATCCATTCGGACTTTGTTAAATATAAAAATTGTTAAAAACATACCTATTTTTGGGCCAAAAAGCTATTTTGTATCTGTCAATGTCCGGATCTCAGCAATCTGTGAACTAATGTTTATATAACTTATAAGTATTTCTTTATAAGACCTCAAAGAAGTGTCTTCTAGAGTTTAAAGACTTTACAATTCTGTTAATAATTCAATTTGAACAAAAAAAAACGTTTTTTTGCATTTTTTTTACAATTGCACAGAGACGCGTGAACGAATTTTTTTGATTCTCGCCTATTACTTTAATTTTAATGTCTTTCAAGTACTTCAAGAGTTTCAAGTCATTTGAACAATTATAACATAGAGTTTTTAAATATTTTTTCAACATGTTTGACATAAAAAAACACTCATTCAACAAAAGTTATACCGTTTCTTGTCTTTGAATAGAATATGACACTTCTTCGAATGTATTCATTTTATATACACTTTTATTATTTGTACACATCAAAATTATTCATAATACTCACTGTTTTATTTTTTTCCACTTCACCAATATTATTAATTTAGCATATAAAAAAACAACCTCGAACGTAACTACTAAAATATACTTATATAAAAAATAACCTCGAACACTGTTAAAATATACTGCTTCCCAAAAAAAATGTTCATACAACAACACCACTTTAAATTCGATCAAATTACGCGAATTATCACTTATCGCGATTAATATTTTATAAAAGTATTTAAAACAAAAATAAACAATAAATCTTCGTAATTACACTGACAGGCATAGATCACCGATAAACAAAAGAGAGAGAAGACTCATACCAACGAAGATTGAGTCCCAGCAAAGCTCACTTCGTGCCCCAGCGGTAAGATGTCGTTAGTATCGTCGTGTGCTTGTTACGTTGACGTACGTAAGACGCTTATGTGTACGCAAGAATAATCCACCGGAATGTCGGGCTTGCTATTGGCTATCGTTAAAAGCCTTCACACACGAATCTCCGTAACACGTAATACGTAAACCGTAAGAAAATCCTCCAATCAGAGTCAACTATTAGCCTCTACAGAGGATCTACAGAGAAGCTTCTACAGAGCGTCAGTGCAAACAAAGATCTGAAAGTGAATATGTATATATGAAAGCGTTTATAGCGATCACAAGCCATTATGGTTTCGCATCTCATGATAAATATAGATTTATAAAAAAATGTGAATAAATGATATACTGATTATTTTTTTATTTATTATTTTATTAAACATACAACCGTATTATATGCATTATTTTTGCACCACAATTCATAGAAAATAAACATTGAAAATAAAACTAAAGAAATGAAACATTATAATATGAACACTTAAATATGAAACGCAAAACGCGACAATGCGAGTGAGAGGACTTGACGGCGAACCATCCCAAATGGACCACACAGCGGTTTGTGATAAGTCACACACACAAACACATGTATTACCAAATTCAATCTCAACTACATAAAAAATAGCTTTTCGCCCTTAAGGCAATATTAAACAAATACTTTTTTAAAGCTCGTGTAGTCAATTTCAATTATTTGTAACAAAATAAAGATCTTGTACCTATAAGCCAATAACAATCATTCAATTTCAGCACATTCTCAATTACCACAAAAAATGCTCATGACTCCTTAAGAATGCCGAAACGGCAAATGTGTAATTCATAAAATCCTTATTTTCCGATTCGAATATCAGTAATGAACCGTCAAAGTTTGATACCATGATAATCGTAGTGTGTTCGTGATAAATTGATAAAAATTGAAAATTACGGTGTGAGTGCCTATTAAAACGTCCCTAAGGGACATGTTAATTAACATTCAAAATATATCATGAAAATAAAATATGCAATCCTTACATTGTACAGTTATAATTGCCTATTAATGTAAGTCTGAAAAATTCAGACATCGCCTTGCGAACAATGACTCTTACTGAAGGTATATCATGAACGAAACACATAGTTCTATATTATCAATCATAATTCACAATAACATAAAAACACTTTAATATTTCAATACTTAACAATTTAAGTAAATGATCAACACAACGCGGAGCGCGAAGCGCGACGATCATAACGCGACCGCGCGCGGGGGGTATAGGGGGCGAAGCCCCCCATCGAGTACGCGAAGCGTACTTGTTTTGTCTTCGATTGCCTATTTTTTGTATCTCGGCTACTCACTCACTGATTATATAATACTATTATTTACACTATATATATATATATATATATATATATATATATATATATAGTGTAAATAATAGTATTATATAATCAGTGAGTGAGTAGCCGAGATACAAAAAATAGGATTCGAAATATATATATATATATATATATATATATATATATATATATATATTTCGAATATTCTAGTGTATATTATATATATATATACCACCCAGATAGACAAACGTGCTGTGAAAAAATAAGAAACAGAAAAAAAACGGCACCTTGACGTTACGAACTGTAATTTCGTGACGCAAATATTGTACAGTTTGCTTCCGAATTGAGCAGCAAACTAACGACACGTACATAAATTTGACGGTCTAGTTGCGAAAAGGAGTAACGTAAGGTTGCCGACAAATTGCCGCGTGAATGACACCCGTTTGGCAGCAAGGAAGCTGCACGTCGTGCAGTTCACTTTTCGGCAAAAATCATATGGCTCTAACGTTATATTTGTGCAACAATCCGGCATACCATTACGGCGCGATGCCACAATTTTCAGCAATATGCCAACAGCACAACGAAAGCAACAGAACAGCACGTTATGTTGCTATGCTATATGAAAAAATCATGAACGTAGAAACAGCAAACGAACGGCAAAGAGATGGCACGTTGTGCCGTTCGGTTGTAGACTTAATAATAGCACGTTATTGCGGCAACGAAGAGTTCAGTTCCGATGGGGATTAGGCAGGGATACCCCAAAACGGGTGTCCCTATAGGAATCCCGATGTTTTCCAGATCGAAAGAAATTTGCGTCGGTGACGCGATTTCTATTTTTTTTAGTGAAGGTGACTTTTACGGTGCATCAACGCCTCCACCGGAATAAAAAAGATTGGTCGCATTTGGTGGTCCCCTTCAAACAGTACCACTTTTATTTGGAACATTTTTTTGTAAAGTCGATAATTCCCGAGTTATTTCGGGTGGCAGAGATAAACGGTACAGCCTGTATATTCATTTAGCTATTCGGATATTTAGCATTCATATATTAAATATTTTATGCCATGCAACAGTGGCATAAGGGTAGCGTTCGAGACTCACATGCTGAGGGTCCCGGGTTCGATTCCCACCGACAGCAACGGAATTTTTCTATGTGCTTTACTGTGCTCTCGGTAGTACGGAATCCTATTCATAAGAAAAACTACTCTGTAGGTCCACCGGAGTGGTTGCTTACATGTAATAATTTCATGTTGATATCGGACGGACTTGATCCCGATTAGAAGCTCGGGATACATGTCAGAATCCAGCTAGAATTCATTGATGGATTCGGGCAGGGATCCCTGCTCGAATCCAGTTTCCCAGCGTTACATTTATGCCTGGAACCCAATCCGATATCGGACTAGATCCTGATTGGAAGGTGGGCATACTACCGCGAATCCAGCTGGATCCCTGACGAAATTTCTGCACGGGTGACAATGAATGTGAGCATGCAGTATAAAAGTTCAAGTTTTGCCGTTCGTTTGCTGTTTCTACGTTTATGATTCTTTCATACAGCACCGCAACATAATGTGCTGTTCTGTTGCCATACTTGTGTTGTTAGCTCATTGCTGACTGTGTAAGTCCTGTGTTCTAACGAAGCCTACAACCGAACGGCACAACGTGCCGTCCCTTTACTGTTCGTTTCCTGCCAACGTATATTTTAAATTTGATGTTTTCTTGCTACAAAAATGGGCTTTAATTACTATTAAATAGCAACGGCACGACGTGCCGTATTTATTATATCAACGTGCTCTTTTTTTCATAAGTCGTATTGCTGCTAACAGTTCCGACGGCGTATCACTGTTTTGTCACATATTTGTCAGCATTCAACGTAATTTTGTGCTGTCACAATAAAGCTTAATGCGGCGGCAAAAGATACCATAACGCGATATCGTAATTGCATTTCGTACTGTCCTGTTGCCGTTACGTTGTCGTAAAATGTCTATCTGGGATACACTAGAATATTCGAAATAATAGATTAATCACTTTTCGGCCCTAATAATCTCTTATTAGCACGTAATTGCGGTAGTACGCGTTTTTTTTTACTAATGCGACAGCAAGGCGAATGAACCATGTCGCTTAGCTCCCGCGTTAGAAAATGACAGCGCGGCCGTGTTTTGTTTTCTTCTGTCACTCGACCACGCGGTGCGAAGAGATCTTTATGCATACGCGTTATCCGCCTCACGTAAGCCGAATGTTTAGCGCACGCTGCAGCTATACGTCTATATACATATATACATATGCCTATGTATACGCTCACTCTATCGAGAAATGTAAAGCTACGATTCAAAAACGAAAAATGTGTTCAAGGGTGCTGTAAGCAACCGATCGAGTTGAAATTTGGACAGTACATTGAGAATAATAGCTGAAATGGGATCTTGATATTATTTCTGAAAATTTCCAAAAACAAACCGCACTTTTTGTAATTATCATAAACATATATATAGGTATATTATGTACATATATATGAAAGATGTATATTCCCGATAGTTGCATCGACTGTTTCATAGCTGTTGAATATACCGCTGTAGCTCAATAGAAATACATAAATTTTTCGTTTTATTTCATTTCATTCGACGGAAAGATAGGAATATCATGTGCGATTTGCTTCGTCGGTAAGACAGGGTACGAGTCTTCATTTCACGAGATCGGCGCGGTCGCCGGCGACGAAACAGCCACCAGAGCCGCACACATAGCCATTATTATATAGCATCCAGGTCCGCCTGACGTAGAGCTAATGTGTAGCGCGCTCTGCGGCTATACGTGTGTGTTCACGCTCGCCGTCATCGAGAAGCGCAAGCCTAATTTATAAACGTTCTCAAGCGCGCTGTGAGCAACCGATCGAGTTGAACTTTTTACACGACATAGAGAATAGTAGCCGAATTGGGGCCTTGGCATTTTTTCTGAAAAATTCGAAAAATAAAGCCCACTTTTCGTTATAACCATTGCAAAAATATATATACATTATCTATCAATATATATAAAACATGTATATTCCCGATAGTTGCATGAAGTTTATCATAACTTATGAATATACAGGTAGCACGCAACGAAAATACGCACTCTTTGCCGTTTATTTCATTTCATTCGCTGCAAAAATGTACGAGCATCATTGGCAATTCGCATTGTCGATAAGACAGGATACGAGGCTTTATTTCACGAGGCCCGCGCAGTCGCCGGCGACGACACCACGAAAGCCGCACACTTTGCCGTTCTTATATAGCATCTAGGTCCGCCTGACGTAGGGCCAATGTGTAGCGCGCGGTAGCGCACACGTGGTGTATATATGAATACATGCACGAGGCCTAGCCGTAGCAGGTCGGGTGACAGTTGACGACGACGGAGGAGGCTAGGCCTCGCGGCCTAACATATATAAATATATAGCGGCAATGCTTTCCGGCATATGGCTTCGCCTTTGTCTGTTATCGTACGAGTCTCGTGAGAAAATTTCGACAACGCAATCACGCGGAATTTTGGTACACTTTTTTTTATATGTCGGTACAATTTTCTAGCCGTTGTCGTTATCTTCTTGTCAAAAATTTTGATTCGCCAATTCTCATTCATTTCTGCATAAAATCAAATGAAATAAAGCTCAAAATATGTGTTTTTCAATTGCGGTTCGGCTCTTGCCATAGACATTACGATACGATCCGTGCACCCATACAAAATTCTTTCATTTCTTCAATGATAAGTGAAACTGCAAATTTTTTTTTAAGGTTTTCAAACAAATATAGCAAGAGCCACTTTTTGCCATAATTCTCTGTGTATCTGCCAATTTTTAACCTGATCAGTTGTTTACTGCTCGCATGAGTACTGATCAAAATTTCCAAGCGGGCGTCGCCGGTATCGCTGCCTCTTAAGAGACATGTAAGATCCAAACGTGGTCCAAAATGTAACAAAAATGACGAGGGCAAGTAGTCCAGGAATTTTAGCACCAAAAATGAGTTCGTAAAGCATCAAATAGAGCTACTTTTTCTTTCTATTGGATTATGTCAGGGGGTGTCTCCTAAGTATAAATCCAAGTTTCTGCCCTCCCAAACCCTCCGCGTTAGCCGCCATCTTGAAAAACGCCTATTGGTGAATATCTCGGAAACGGTGAGCTTTACGTGAAAAATCATAAGGACCTTTTTTGTAGAGGATAACATTTCCCATCTTTTATTATTTAAAACTTTTTTCTTTATTGTTAATATTTGCCGAGATATAGTCGATTGAAAAACCAAATTTTGTTGTTGTGAACAATATCTCGATAATTTTTGCAAATACGAAAAAGAATGTGATTATCAAAGTTGTATAGGATGAAATTTTTGACAATTTTCGTATAAAACTTTTTTTTCTAAAATCAATAGTTGCTGAGTTCTAGCGCACTGAAAGTTGCCGTCAGGTAAAGAACAACAGCGATTAGCGGTAATACATTAACGGGGTTCGACATATTCGGAAGCGCCTATCCGACCTTTTTTGCTTCAAAATAAGATATCTCCAAAACTATTCAACATTTTTCGACGATTTTTCTTTAGTTTTGTTCAGAAATACTTTATTAATAATTCTATATGTGGTTTTAGAAGATATTCAAATTAGAAAAGTTTTGGGACCAATTCAAAGTCGAAAAACATTGGTTCGAAAAATGCTCATTTTCAATGAACCTTTTCTCAGGAACCTTTCTGTCAATTTTCACCATTTTTATTGTGGCTATATATTAAAGTGTTATAAACATTGTGTCGAGCCGTTTTTTTCGAAAAAACGATTCATACCCGAGAAAAAAATATTGAAAGGTAACAAAACATGGTCAAAATTTAAAAAAAAATTCAGAACGACATAAAAAATTTTGAAACAGAATATCGAAAAAATGGCTTGATACAATGTTTATAACACTTTAATATATACTCACAACAAAAATGGTGAAAATCGACCGTATGGTTCCTGAGAAAAGGTACATTGAAAATGAGCATTTTTCGAACCAATGTTTTTCGACTTTGAATTGGTCCCAAAACTTTTCTAATTTGAATATCTTGTAAAACCACATATAGAATTATGTATGTATGTATGTATGTATGTGTTTATTGTCTCCCCTTAGGGTTGCAAGGTCTTCCATTTCCTCTTCTTTTACATTTTTTTTTTTTTTTACAGTTTTTGCTCTTTATTCTTTACATTTCCTGCTTACATTTCTCCTACATTTCCTTATGCTATTCTTATGTTCTACTTACATGCTTCTCTTATCCTAACTTACTTAATTCTACTTCCTATTTTCTATTTTTCCGTTCTGTCTTTTCGCTCCGATTCGCTCTTCTTTCTTTTCTTTGTTTGTGTGCTTTTACGTTTCTTTGTTTTGCCCTTTTCCTCATTTCATTCACTCTCTATTTATTTCTGTTTTCTTATTTTTCTTTTCCGCTCGCTTTCACCGCTTCGCCTTGCCTGCATCTATTATTATTATTGCTCTTATTGTTCCTTATTTCCTCCTCTCCCTTCTTCCTTTGACTTCCGTTTCCGCTTCATTCTCTCCATTCCTTCTTTCTTTCATACCTTCTTGCTGTATCCCTCCCCTCCCTCTTTCTCTTTCTTTCCTCGTATTTTCCCTTCCCTCCCTTTCATCCAGTTCTCTCCTCCTCCTTTCTCGTCCAGTATTTCTTTTATCCGTTCTCCTATCCCTCTCTGGTCTTCCTTCTCTCCTCCGCATCTATCTAGCACGTGGTCCCATGTTTCCTCCTCTTCCCCGCATATTCTGCATCTTTTCTCCTCATCCGTCCCCCAATAGTGTCCTCCCCTCATTTCGTTCCCCAATCTATATCTCCCGATCCTCCTATACCTTTCCTCCTGCCATCCTACTGTTAGGTATGCCGGTACTTTCTCCGTTACTATTTCTCTATACCATTTATTATACTTCGAACTCATTATTTTCTCCCACCTTTCCTGTTCCTGTTCTTCTTTGTCTTTTCTTTCCACCTCTTCATATGTGTCTCGTCTCTCTCCCCCTTCCTCTCGTACCCCTTGTTTTTTCATCTCTTTTCTCCCCTTCTCCCATTTCGTTATTCCTTCTTCCTCCTCTCTTATTTCCCTTTCCTTCATATCTTTCAGGCATAGCCTCGCTAGTTCACTTCCTTTCCCTGCTGCTAGTTTTTCCTCATACCTCCACGCTCTTCTCCCCGCTCTCGTTTTAATTTTCTCTCTCTTTGTCTCCTCTCTTATCATGTATCCTGGTGTTCTCCAATCAGCTCCTATCGTCCATCTCAGGTATCTATCGTGTATTCTTTCTATTTCTTTCCTTTCTTCCCATCCCCATATTTCCGCTCCGTATCCCAATACCGTCCATACTAGCGTGTCGAACAACCATACCCTCCTCTCCCATTTCTTTTCGAACTTCCTCTTCCCTATTCCCCATACTTGCTTCATCACTGCTCCTGCCTTTCTGACCCTGTCCTTTATTTGTGCCTCCTGTTCGCCATTCTTTTTAAACACGTATCCGAGGTACTTAAATTCCTTCACTTCCTCCAGTCTTTCTCCTCTCCATTTCCATTCCTCTTTTCTCTGCCTCCCGCCCCCTTTCCTTAATCTTATCACCTTCGTTTTCCCTACGTTTACTTCTAGCTTTTTTTCCTCTATGTACTTCTCCATTCTCCTTATCATATTTTTCATCCTCTCTTCGTCCTCCGCCATTATCACCACGTCATCTGCATACGCGAGTGTGCATATTCTCTCCCCTGCTATTTTCACTCCTCCCCACCCGCCTCTCTGCATCCTTTCCTCCATATCCGCCGTCATTAAGTTGAAAAGCCCCGGGCTCAGCGGGCATCCTTGCCTCACCCCCTTTGCCGTCCAAAATCTTTCATCCTCCCCCTCTCCCACGCTTACTTTACTTATGGTTTCCCTGTATATCTCCTCTATCCGTGTTCTTAAGCCCTCTCTCACTCCTCTTTCCTTCAGTGCCTCCCACAGTACGTTCCTATCTACCCTATCGAACGCTGCTTTTAGGTCTATGAATGTTGCCACTAATTTCCCTTTCCTTCTCCTAATTCTCTTTCCTATTATGTAATTTAGTACGTATATGTTGTCTATTGTCCCTAGCCCCCTTCTGAATCCCGTCTGGTTTGCCGGTATCATTCGTTTCCTTTCTACCTCCTCTTCCAATCTCCTCCCTAATATCATCGCATAGATCTTGTATAGTGTTGGCATTAATGTCACTCCTCTGTAGTCCTCTACCTTCGTCCCTACTCCTTTTTTCACGATTGGACTTATTATCCCCTCCTTCCAGCCCTCTGGCCACCCTTCCCCTTTCCATACTCTCCTACATACCTCCCATGCCATCTCCACTGCTGTTTCCCCTCCATATTTCCACGCTTCGTTCGGAATTCCATCGCTTCCCGTTGCCTTTACCTCCCTCAGTTTTTTGATCGTTTCTCTCACTTCCTCCTTGGTTATTTCCTCTTCGTTATCTTCCTTTCTCTTTGTTTCCGTCCCCGTCCGTATTCTTCCTTCTACTCCTCCTAGCAGCCTCATAAAATGTTCTTTCCATTCTTCTTTTCTGATCTTGTCATTTATCCTCTTCCTATTTTTCCTCCCCCTATTTACTATTTCCCATACCTTGTTTTCCGTCCTTGCTTCCGCTATCTCCTTTATTATTCTTTCTCTTTCTTCCTCTTTTTTCTTTTCGCACCACACGTTATACTGTCTTTTTTCTTCCTTGTATCTCTCTTTCGTTCCCTTCCCCGTTCTCCATCTTCTCAATTCTCGCCTTACTTCGGCTTTTTTCTTTTTCCCCTCTTCCTCGTCCCACCACCCTGTTCTTTTTTGTTTTTTTTCTGCTCCTACACTCTTTTCTCCTCTCTTTATTGCTTCTTTTATCCTTTCTTCTACCTCTTGCAATGTCCTTCCGTATACCTCTTCCCTCCTTTCCTGCAGTCTTCTCTTGTATTCCTCTTTCATCTTGTCCGTCCATTGCCCGCTCCCTGGTTTTCTTTCTCTTCTCTTTTCTTTTTTCCTCTTCACTTTTCCTCTTCTCATCGTCACTACTAGCGGGTGGTGGTCCGACTCTATCCTGTCCCCTATTACGACGTCCTTTATCCCCTCCCTCGTTCTTTCGTCTCCTATTATATAATCTATCACAGTTTCCCCGACCCCTCCTGTGAACGTGTACTCTCCTTGCCTATCCCCCTCTATATTTCCATTAAAAATCTCCCATCCAACTTCTTCTATCATTCTTACCAATTTTGCCCCTTCTCTATTTATCTTCTTATCTTTTGACTTCCTCTCCTCCTCTTCGTCCTCTCCCGTTCCATTTATTCTTCCTCCTTTTGTTCCTGTCCTTGCGTTAAAGTCTCCACCTATTATTATCCTTTCCTCCTTGTTTTGCTTCTCCGTCCATTCTCTCATTCTTTCTATTTTTTTGTCTATATCCCCGTTTACATAAATTCCGATTACCTCCCATATTTCTCTTCCTACTTCTATTCTTTTCGTCATTATCCCTTCTTCCTCTCCTACTTTCTCTGCTTCTTTCATTTCTATCCCTTCCCTTACTCCCATTATCATCCCTCCCATGGCTCTTCCTCTTTTGTTTTTCTTTCTCGCCCATTGTTTCTCCCATGTGTATCCTTTTGGTAACTTCCTTCTTATTCTCTCCCACCCTCTTTCTTCCACCCACGTCTCCATTAATGTTACTATATCCCACTCCTCTATTGCTTTCCAGAATTCCTCGTCTTTATTCGTCAGCCCTGCTACATTCCAGAATGCTATTTTCCAATCCTTTTCTCCTTTTCTCCTGTTCTTTCCTTCTTCTCCTTTTCCTCACCTCTCTTTCTTCTCCACCCTCCTTTCTCTATTTTTTCCTCCCTCTTTCTTGCCCCTCCTCGTTTTTTTGCTGTCTTTGTTCCCCCCGTCCCTCCTTTGTTTTTCCCTCTGCCTCGTTTATCCTCTCCTTCATATCTGTTGGCTTCCATCGTGCCCTTCCTTTTTCATCCCTTATTCCTTGCTTCTCCTCGTCCCATCTCCACCATACCCCTTGCATCATGATCCTCCCCTGTTCTACTCTTACTCTCTCTCCTTTCTTCTCTTCCTCCGCTGCTATTTCTCTTAACCTCCATTGTTTTTTCTTCTC